>JAWQUT010000100.1:1539202-1556361 GCA_033807755.1 Ellobium chinense | reverse complement strand
GGGGGGGGGGGGTACATATTTTATGAGCGTAGCTACTGACATCCTTTGGAGTTCTATTTTTGCCATGTCCCCACCCTCACCTCCCCTCAACCAGCAGCCTGGAAGAGCAATTTCAAATTACAGTAACTACCAGCGAACGTTAGGTGGACAAGAGGATATGATGGCAGGACATTGTACTTGAATATGGTTCCCAATATAAGCGGACGCCGGGGACATGTCATGTAGCTCACTTTAACTACATTAAAAGGAAATCTGTTTGCCGGGATGGCACATTGAGAAGGACAGCGGCTGTGTCCAAGAGGCAGGCATCTCTGTTTGAGGGTGAATAATAATAAGAAGAAGACGAGGGAGAAGAGGAAGAAGAAGAAGAAGAAGAAGAAGAAGAAGAAGCAGTAGAAGAAGATTACAATATAATAGCATGGACGGCTAAGAAACACCTAGAAGAAGAAAAAGAAGAAAAAGAAGAAGAAGAAAACGATAACAATGTCGTAGGCAACCAAGGAGGATCTAGAAGAAGAAGAAAAAGAAGAAGAAATAAAATTCAAAGAAAAAGAGGAAGGAGAAGAAGAAGAAGAAAGAGGAGATGGTGATGATGATGATGATGATGATAATAATGATAATGATGACGAAGCAGAAGTAGTAGAAGACGAAGACGATTACAATATTATGGGCAAGCAAGAAGCATCTAGCAGAAGAGAAGAAGAAGAAGAAGAAGATTGCAAAAACATGGGCAATCAGGAGGCATCTAATAAAACATCCTGTGCAAAAGACACAAAAACCAAAACTCGCATTGTTCCAGCCCACGCAAACAACTAAAAATAAAGACAAAACTACGATTTCCTTTAATTCTAAAGGCTTTCTTTACTCTGCGAACCGGTCATAAATCCAGCAAGATGTTGGCACCGTTAAATTCTTGTCTTCTGACCGTTGACTGACCAGTGCTATCCATGGCCTGTTGTGTAACTGGTGGCCCATTATGCTGCGCCCATCCAGACACATTATGTAAATGCCTGTCACTTCGCTATTGTCCTGGACTATCATAAGAAATGACCAGACACGAATCCGGATGTATAGTAAGTGGCCCCACTGGGGAAAAGACTTCTAGAGGATGATACTTCGAGAATCTGGGATTCAAATGAGTGGATGGAAGATAAGAGAGGATAAGAAAGAAGGTGAGAGAGAAAGAGAGAGAGAAGAGAAGAAAAGAAAAGAAAAGAGAAGAAAAGAGAAGAGAAGACAGGAGAAGAGAGGAGAGGAGAGGAGAAGAGAAGAGAAGAGAAGAGAAGAGAAGAGAAGAGAAGAGAAGAGAAGAGAAGAGACATAAAAGATAAAATTTTAACGTGCTTAGCACGGATATTGAATTGATAAAGTTAGTGGAAAAAAATAAAACAAAAAACTCACAAAGGCTAGATCTAAAAGTAATCATTGTTACAGTCATGGGGAATTCTTTCTTTCATCGAGATTAAAATTGCGAAAAATTTTAATCAAGGACCCCCCACTGTCAGTGGCATATCGTCTGAACATTGTCATGGCTCCAGCACTACGGACTGGCCCAGGCCATCTCGCAACATTCCTGTGGTTTGAGGGGAAAAAAATCTTATTAAGTGGCTCAAAGAGGCCTTTACAGTTTGGCTCCTGCAACCTAAACGACAAAAATATGTGCAATGTTGTGCAGGACTATAGCACTCCGCTTCGTCTAGATCGGTGCGCCATTTTTCTGGCGTTTCGCTCTCAGGAAAGATAAACACAGTGGTCGCAAGATTTCCGGTTGTTAAGCCAGTGCCATGAGGCGATCATTTCCCGTGATTGCATGTTTATAATAACACAAGAGGAAGAGATAGCGAGCTCGAGGACAGAACAGGAGGAGAAATAAACTGAGAGCCAGGCGCAAAGCATACGAAGTTCCATACTTCCTGCAACACGCATTGTGAATTAGGTTTTGAGTCCCTGTTGTGATCTGAATCCAGTTAAAATAGTGAGTGTAGGTTTTATCTCCCTGAGAGCTGATGAAGTCTATACATATATAACTTAAACACTTGTAGCGCAAGGCACCTCAGGTCCAGCTTCCAGCAGGCTGCGTGATCAGTGTTAAGGATAAGGACATTCGCACCTGATGTCTGCCGCCCGATCAGCTGACACTGGGCTGCAAATTTCGACCGCCGCATCCAGCGTTCGGCAAGGAGATGTGTAAATATATATTCTATTGTCGGATTCAAAAGTTGCGATGGTAGAATAAATTCTATCACAGCGTCTTGAGGGGACGTGCATACAGATTCTGATAATCAGTATAACACATTCTTCATATTCTGATGAAGATTTCTTCACGGCCCTAAGAAAAAGTGAGTGAGTGAAAGATAGAGAGAGAGAATGAGAGAGAGAGAGAGAGAGAGAGAGAGAGAGCAGCAGCATCAGAGTTTTCTGCACACACCAACATTAGAAAGTGTCTGAGAGCGCCTTAGTTTCCATCCAATACAACGCTCAGCACCTCTAGCTTCGAGATGGCTCAAGAACTGGCGGCAAAGACGACTAGACCACAGTGTATCAAAAATTCCACAGAAAGATCCTAAAGATCTTCAATCCCAAACGTTTCTGTTTCACAAGCCAATGCCTTCTAGATTTAGTGATTTTGGTGAATATGGGGTAATGAGGAGAGAAAATTCTCTTTATACAGATGAAAAATTCTCTTTATACCGATTAAAAATTCTGTTTATACCGATGAAAATTTTTCTCTATATATCTAGAGATGTATAGAATATAATCTTTATCGCATGACGTAAGAAAAGATGACATTAACCCATCCCTAGATTGAGTAGTAACGACCGCTTAACAGGAATGAATTCGCTTCCTATGTAATGAGGTTACCTCTATAATAAGTGACTTTTTCTCATAACCTCAGCTGTGCACTATCTACATCAAAGTCTGTTCCCCCCCCCCNNNCCCCCCCCAACCCCCCTGTTAACCATGGAGAAGAAGAAAGACAATAACTCCTATCTTCACACACCGCCCCACCCCTTTCCGCCCTCTCGCCCCTCCCCCACATAGCCAGGAGTCTTCTGAGCAATGTCAAGAACTTTTTGATTCACCTTGGAATTTTCTTTATGTACTACCATACATGACGAAGCTGTTCAGCTTAGATGTCTCATCAACTGACACAAAATAATTCAAAATTCCAAAATTTAAATTTTCCTGTGGAGCGTGGCTGAAATATCATTGCTATGTTATAGCCCCAAATTTTGGAGTTATCTCCCATTACATCTAGGGGAGACAAAAGACCGTGACACTTGCATACGTCAGTTGAAGACTTTTCTGTCCATACTTCAAGATTGCTTTCGAAGTGTATTACTGTATTTCTTTTGTATCTTTAAATATATTATGTTCTTTGCCCCATATTGTTCACGAACCGTATTTAATTATAATAATAATAATAATAATAATAATAATAACAACAACAACAACAATGCAGTTGATACGCCTCTTATCCAGGCTAATGCCCGCTCACGCAATTTCACACTATTATTACCCCAGCAGTTCTGATCAGTCGAGGACTTTCTCAGTTCCCTGGCGAGCATACAGTGCCGTTGGCATTTATAGGCACTGATCACTAGCATTCTGACAATGTCTTCCCCTGCCTATAGCCAGGTACCCATTGTACAGATGGGTGGACTGAGGAAAAAGTGCTTACCCCAGGCACTTACTACGTGAACATGGTCGGGAATCGAACCAACGACCTTTAGATCTCGAGTCCAACGTCCTAACTGTTCGGCCACACTGCTCCAGATAATGTTCCCTAGGGCAAGGTGGCCTTTTTCGGAGAGTTTTGCCCCAGTGTTTGTTCAAGTGTGTGTAATTTTGCTGTTTGGCGCCCACAGCCTGCAACTCTATCGAGTTGAACGCTACACAAACTGTTATTTATTATCATTTTCAACCTCCAGCTTCCTGGCCAGCAACAAATCTTGGCAGGAAATGACAGCCAGTGATAACCATCTTGAAGAAAAACATCCCCGTTGCCTGCGATTGTATATCATGGTTCAGGTCCTTGTTCGTTTAGCCTGCATATCCTTTCGAAATTAATTTTCAAGGATCACAAAGAATAGCAGGCGCGTGTGAGAAGTAATAGGAACCGTTGACTGTATGGACAAGAGACTGATGGTATAGACTTTGATCCTTTTCCAAGGTTTGATCATTGTCCAAGTTACTGCAGCTGAAAATGGATAAATTCTGTGAGAGACAAGCAATCGTCAACAGATTGCCATCTGACCTAGAGCCAGAACTCGTTCTTCGCTAATCCCTAGCGGCTTCCAGGATTCCGTGCTGTGGATTAACTATTGACGCACTGCATACGATCAAGACGAGGCACTTTGGCATTCACCACAAACGGCAAGAGACCGTGCAAACAAATTGCAACCACTGATATGTATCTTGGAAAAGAGTATTCAGCTGACACCATCTCTCCACCATCTTTGGCTGCGTCTGTTGGCCGTAATCCTCTAAACAACAAGACAGGGAGATGGGAATTTGGAGTTTGGATAGGGGAGGGATTTGGCTTGTTATGAGATGCTGCACGCCCCAAGAAAAATGATTTCTACGAATGGAAATGTTCTTTTCTGCAGGGGATGAAAAATGTGAGGTCAAGAGACAGCTTTCGTGAAAACAATCGTTTCAAAGAAGTCTAGCGTGCAGAACATCACAATAATGTTTTGAATATAATACTGGGCTGGAGATATTTCATAGACTTGTATAGGGTCCCGCAATTTAGGGAAAACAAACCATCAAACCATATTTACACGCATTCACTCTGTCCCCGTCAAATAACAATTATTGCGGACAGACCAATCAATAAAGTAGATAGCAAATTCTCTTACGCGCAGAGCTAGGCAATGCAAAGAAGATCGTAGAGGAAGATTGTCCCACCCAGCAAGTGTTTTGGCTCTTACACTCTAAAGGGCCTGAACGACACTTGGGACCTGATACTCCCTGCCCTCTCCCAACCCCCCTTTTCCCCAAAGTGTCCTCCTGATAACTTTTTTTTCCTTGCGGGCAAAATCAAGATAACGAAAAAAATGTCTTAAGCAGAACCAACGAGAAGCAAGTACAGTGGATTTTTTTCCGTTTTATATGTTAAAATTAATGATTTGATTACGTAGTGCCAAAGACACATCATGTTCCATTTTCGAAACAAATTAACCTCTTTACGGGACAAACGAACTTTCGATCAAAATTTGCATTACGTCATTAACTTACCGACCTGTTGGATAAAATATCATTTTCTTGTTAAAGACGTTGCTGATGCTTTAAAAAAATGTAAAAATTACACGTCATTGCAACAACTAAAATCAAATTTTTTTTTTCCTTATTGCCACCTTTATGAGTCGGACAGAAGAATGTCCAAATCAGAAGGTTTTGGTGAGCTTTGATGAGCTCGTGATGTCAGCAAAGATACATCAATATCAATAGAAGACAGGACTTTAAGAAAAATAGCGTTCACCCTAAATAGAAGGGCAAGGAGAGCTGAAAGCAGTAGTTATTAATGGACATAATTTCCTTTACAATGACGTTACTCTTGTAAGAAGTAACAAAATGACTTTTGTTTTCTTATAAACCCGTACACCATCTAGATCATTCTTGATCCTCCGCTCTCTCCTATTAAACTATGGGAAAGAAGAGAGACTTGATCTTATGTAAGGCAAGTTTTTTTGGCTTGGGACACCTTACATAAGTCAATGAAGAATATAAACGTTTATAATTACAGCCAGCAGTGGACAATCATTGGCAGCTTCATAGCTTAAAAACTACTCACAAGCCGGATGGCGACGCTGCATCCTAGGACATCTTGTTCGGACGAACTCGATTTCACCGTAAGTGAATTGGTGTTTGTCAGTGTTTTAGCAAAGAAAAGGAAATCGAGAAATGATAAAGATGCGGCGAAATTGAGAACTCCGATCCCGTCCACCCACATGAGAAACTGAGACATTTCCTTCGCCATAAATCCCCGGCGATCCAGGCAGAAACATGACCACTGACATCTTATCGCATTCCTCAGACTCTGTTTGTTGAAACATTTATTTCTCCTCTATTTATATTTTTTATTCATTCTCTCTTTCTCTTGTTGTGCCTTTTTCATTAATTTATGCGTCTCTTCCTATGGCCGGCTCCAAGTGCTCCTAAACGACGGAGCGCCCCCCCCCCCCNCCCCCTCTCGCCGGCCCCTACCTCGCCTTTTCCCCCACAACCAGGCAGCAAAATCCTGGTTAGGATAAAACTTTTAAATCGAATTTTAGCATTTCAGCTAGCAACGACCCTGAAACTGCTCCATTCGCTTCTTTTTGTTTTGAAAAATTCACAGGAGATCTGACTTTCGGCTGTCACACGTCCGCTCTTGGCGTTTATTTAATCTCTCTCTTTCTCCCCACCACCCTACCCCGACATCTTTCAAGACATCATTCCTGGACCCGCCCCTGTTTTCAATTTCTAAACGCCAAAACATTGTAAATAGCCAAGGGCGTTATTTTGACACTGCGTGTTTGATGGAGATCTTAGACAAGACTGGCCTTAAATTCCTTGATAAAATTTCTCACTCTCTTTCCTTCTTCCTGTTTCCCTATCTATATTATATCCCCCGCATACCCATTTTCAATGTAGATAAACACAAATATAAAGCTTGCATTTTCGAGTTAATCAGGCGATTGTGGTTTAAAACTGGAAATTCATATCTATGAAGGTCTTTGCCTGTCTGTCTCTGGCAAAGATATCAACACTTACATAACACAATTTCTGGGTGGCTCGCCAGAAAAAGCTGTTGGAGGCAGGTGGCAGGATGTAGGCCAGGATTTGGAGGGAGAATAGAAGTGAACCAGCTATTTGGGTGTTCTTTATTGTTCTCAAGGGTCCCATTTGGAGACTGGACCTTGAGGATCTTTATCGAGCCAGGGTTTTGTGAAGATGGGAAGAATTCTTTGAGCATGCTATTAACGAAATCTACAGCCACAGAGGGATCTGGCATTTTGGCGTTTAGAAAATGATAAAGAGTATAATATACTCTATACATTCCTTTCGTATTGAGTTTACAGAGGTCTTATTAATTTTGTCATTTAAAAAAAAAAGAGTAATGTAACGTTATAAAAGCTTTTTGAGCTGTCTGCTGAATCCAGTCTCTCCCATGTCGTGCATCTCCATATTTGAGAACATTCGCATTAGCGAGAAGACCTCTTACCATCGTAAGAATTACATTGGTACATCGGTGCTGAATGCACCCTTCGTAGTGTTCAATATGCAGAGTTAATGTAATTCTTACGATAGTGAAAGTTCCCATCGTAAATGCACAAGTTCTCAACATTCGTTAGGTCAATGACACGACCTCGGAAATTAACAGCTAGACGTCTATGTGTAAACACACCCTCCCTTTTCACTGCCTTACATCGGGACGCACAAATTTGTCTTTGCCAATTGCGGATGAAGTGAGACCCAGTATCCCTATTAAAAAAGAAAAAAAAACCCAGTTTCTTTAAGACCTCTGTCAGGTTAGAAAAAGAAAGAGAATGAACTTAGATATCCTTCTACTTCCCTCACCCCCTCCTCAGCAGAGTATTTTTTTTTCATTTTATTTATTCAACGTCACCCTTTTTACGAGGGGGCTGCAGATTCTGACAGTTTGAGGTTCCTATCTGCATCCATAAAAGATATAACCGAGATGGAATGTGTTCATTATAAAAGACATTAAAAATGTTGAAAATCATATAAGGAGTGGACACATTCTAAACAAACTAAAGTAATAGATAAAACATTAAGTAGGACAGAATTTTCTCTTTTCCTAGGCTTTCGAAAGGGACTGTTTAAAGGCATAGTCAAATATAAGAATTTGTTAGTAAAGTCGTATAAGATATTTTCTTTTAATAAAATCAGAAGCTTGGATAGGAGGAGGGGGGGGGGGGGNGGGGGGGGGGGGGTATATCTGGAAAATTTAAAGGATGCTTAACGGATTTTGTTGCTGGGCATGTATGAATTCAACATTTTCTTCCGAAAACAGGAGCATAAAAATAGACGTGAAAGTAGATTTACAGGCGTGTACTCTTAAGAGAAACGCTCGCAAACAACAATTTTATGTTGTCTGAAATTAAATCTTTACAACGAACCAGCTTCCAAACACAATAAATTAAATGTTTAGGAATATGGGAAGGCAATATTCATGATAAAATGTGCTTGGTTCTGATGGATCTTAGTTATACCAGAACTGAAAATCCGTCAAATAGTTATAACAGATTCCACACTCCCCTCCCCTGTCCTCCTCCTCCCCTCCCCNCCCCCCCCCTCCAAAATACAAAATGGAAAGAAAAATTACAATGTTGTTGTTATTGTAACTGTCAAAGCATCCATAACAGAGCTAAGGAGATACAGTTCTGGTAACGCCTATGCATTTCATAACGAAGCCAATTTATTACACCCACGAAATCGACCACGCCACCGTTTTCCTCAATATCGAGTTGCCTGGCGGTTTTTTGTTTTTCCTAATAATAGAGGTTCTTCATATTTACAATCAATTTTTTTTCTTTGAAAATTTCATATCACCACCAGTTATGCTGTTGATTTGAATTTGCTGAAACAAATCAAGCTGTTTATCTTGATCTAGGTACACGTGTCGGAAGTGGCGCCAAGTTTTGTTGTCAGTTGTCCAAAGTCCAGAAATTCACTGTTAATGCAATCCCATCCGAAGAATGTATGCTCTAGCCAGTAATGACAATAATGATAAACTGAATTTCTATGGCGTCTCCTTTTTCAACATTGTAAGCCCAAGACGCTTTTAAAGGTTAAGAAAATCAAGCATCCATTCACTCTCTCTTACCCATTCTCTCTCTCTCTCTCTCTCTCTCTCTTTCTCTCGTTCCCTCTATTCTCTCGCTTTCTTCCCTTCTCAGAGGCCACAGCATCACATTCCACAAATGAAGAGCTGAATTTACATACTTTCTTTACTTAACTTTTAAGCTTTCTAGAGTATCAAATGATCTTAGGCAGATGAAAGAACATTTCAAACAGATAGAATTTAAATGTCAGTTTGTGCTCAAAGGGAGAAGGGAGATAAACAAAAACTGAAATTAAATTGAAATGTATAGTTGGATCAATCATCCTGGGGATTTTTGTTTGAAAACCGTATATCCACATCAAAATAGTGAACTTATGGTCATTTAACATGAACTTCAGAATTGCAGTTTATATTGTTACTGAGGATTAAAATCCTAGTACCCAGGCTCTGTCCCGTTCACGATTTATAAGATCATTCAAAAGCGGTCTCAACTCCCTAGGGAGTATACAGTACCACTGCCATTTTCAGGCACGGATAACTAGCATTCTGACAATATCTTTCACTGCTCATAGCCAGTGTGAATGAAATGCTTTCATAGATCACTTACAACATGGCCGTGGTAGGGAATCGAATCTACGACCTTCAGATCATGAGTTCAGCGCTGTAACCTTTCGACCATACTGCTCCTTCAAATTTGTGTTCAAAACGGAGATNGGGGGGGGGGGGGAAGGGAGAGGAATTGAGAAACTTTGAACGTAAATTGAAATGTGTATTCGGATTTATTATTTTGGATTTTTTTTCTTTTAAATCAAAAGACCAGTCACCCACATCAAAACAGTGCAAATACGGTGTTTTAATATAAAACTCCAGAACTGCAGTTTCATACCAAACTGAGCTGAAGTCACACAATAAACGACCTCATCTGTTTAACTGAATTGAGGTTATACCAACTGACAGAGAGCAACCATCATAACGTCTATGGTATTCGCGAACCCTGTTGGCTTTATATTGAATATCGAACCAATACTGCTCGCACAGTTACAAAGTATCATGACTCTAAACATATCATAACTTATACATGCCGAGTAGAAATCGCTAGCATATCATTTTACAAGCCACAAAGAAAGTCTGTCCTGATCAGTCTACATACAAGTCCTACCATTCTTTGTCAGTGACGTCATACAGCTGATGAAATTTCCCTATTTCAACGACCAAGAGAGAAAATCGATCTCTCAACAGCTCATATTACTTCACTTCAATAGGACGGAACAGAGAAGAAATAAACGGTTTGAGCCAAGACAAGCAAGCTTAAAAGTACGATTAGTATTAACTTGCGTGAACGAATGAAATGTAGCGGTAAACTGTCTCAAAACACGCTCATAATGTCAGCTGTACTGCCTATAGACCTGCATAGAATAGGTCTGCCCACAGCTGACAACGCAGAGATCAGCAAGAGCGAGTCTAGTAACTACGACTGCAACTGAAGTCCGATAACTTAACTTTAAGACTGCTGCATAGCATACTACAGTATTCATCCATCCATTCATTCATTCATTCATTCACTCATTCATTTCATAACCCAGTGAGCATGTTACTATTTTTGTTCGCTATTCGTGTTTTACATTTTTGTTTTTTTAACACGTTTGTTCTTTTTGATTTATATTCTTGATTACATTTTTACTATTTTTAACATTATAAAAGTACAGACGATTCGGCCAGGCACAGAATAAAATGACATATAGAGCTGACAAATAAATGGTTTGAGTCCCCTCAAATGCGGAAACTCGCCTGCATTAGTGCGGTCACAAATCTAGTCAATGTCGGTAAACAAAATATCTAACCTAAAGTCCTCCATGTCTAATTTACATGTACTTAGGTTTCGTATAAAACTGCTATTGTCTGGTGTAGTTCAAGTTAATACTAGGTCTAACATATCTAGTAAAAGTCAAAGACAAACCATTAATAGGTTCAGTTAAGTTTAAACTCAAATTCCTCATCTAGAGCTGGGCGTATACGTAGCAATGTAGGCAGCTGGGCGTATGCGTATCAATGTAGGCGTTCTTTTGCCTGTCTTGAGAGATGGTTACAGAATAAGGGAGTGAACGGACGGAAAGTAGCTACTTTAGAAGTTGGGTCGTAACTGTGTGTAGACGTCTGTTTGATTCTGAACTGATGGTGAGGCAAAAGGTGCCGACGAAAAGAGCGAGGGTTCCATTTCCCACCATATCACTTGCTTTTCTTCTTCCATTTTCTCTCTGAATTTGTCTCCCTGAGCATTTTCCCCTTTATCCTACTTTGTGTGAGCATCTGTTTGTGTTCGATTATTCCTCATTTTCCTTTCTTGAGAGAACTGTTTGGGCACCTTCTGTGGCATGCATTTTGTGGTTATATCATTAACTTTTCGTTCCATCCCTCTAGACAAACCTGCAGGGATTCACGCCAGACATTGCGCTACGAAATGTTTTTATTTGGCTATTAAATTTAGTTTGCTTTTTTATGAGACGCATATTAGGGTCTGAAAATGTCAAACTATCCTATCTTCATAAATGCACAGAGAGCCTTGGGGCTTGAGGGATTTCCATCCACTTCTCACATAGTTGCTTGAGGAGGTCCCAACTTGTGATGAGAGGCATAACATCCTAAGCGGCTAAACAGTCAAAGTTCGTAAGAGCAGACAGTTCCTAAAGGGAGCCATTAAGAGGTCGTGTTCCTGCCTTAAGTCAGGAGATGGGGCTCTTGAGTTGTTCAGTTTTCAGACTGTCTCAAATAAAAAAAAGATATTTTGAGAATGATTTTCTGACATATTTTCCTCCATCCCAGAACTGGGTGTATTCTCTAGGTTGTATGTGGTAGGTACGCAGTAGCAGGGCTTTGTTTAACCCTTATGGAAATTGTTTTAAGATACCATGCAATGTTATACAGTCGTCATGTCATTATTAATACTGTACATGCATACAGCACAATACATATTTTACATGTATACATTTAAATAAATTAATTAATATTTGTAATACTTATAACATGATAATTTATATTAAAAATTATTACAAATGGAATACATTAGAAAGTCATGCTAGACGCCCGGATGCAGCGTCCTGGTTCCCACAGCGGAAAAGCCAGGTATTCATTTACATCTGAGTTAAACTGTCTTTCCCAAAGACTTAACGACGACAATCGTCCGACCCAGGGCCAAAGCCACAATCCTCATACTTGACAGTCATCAGATTGTGAGAATGATTCACAAGCCGTACGGCTAAAATGCTCCTTTCAACCCTCCCCCCCCTCCCCCAAACTCCCTCTACCCCGCTGAGTTTGGGGCATAGAATATCATTTACATATCATATTTAATTTGCTGCAATTTTGACTCTAATATCCCTCCATTGCAAATTCAAAATTAACCTTCTTCTTCTTATGCCCCACGACAAAACCGCATATAAACACATTGTTATCTTCGCTACGTGTGACGGACATACACGTCCTCATCCATTGTTATCGACAGCTCTTAGACGTATCGGTACGTCCCAGAAAAAGCATTCCCGTGTACGCAATTTGCGGTCGTGCGTCTTATGTGAGAGGATTGTGAGCGCTTCTATGTTTAGGTTAATGAAACAATGGTTTCTTGGTAACATTAGTGCTCGAGAAAATGACTAGCGAAGAGTTTAATAGTGTGTGTGTTTGAGTGTGTGCGCATGTGGCTGTAAAGTATTTCGAGTTCTTTGGTGATAAAGAACCATAACAATGGATTTTATTATTGTTATTATAATAATTATCATAATTATTATCATTCTTATTATCCTTACTCTTCTTATTCGAATTATTTCTCAAAAGAAAAGAAGGAAGGAGGAGAGAGGATGAGGACAGGAGGATGGTTTGTATGGGTGCACATCATCTGCATTCAAGCTGTGGAAACCACCAGCATCTTTATTTATTCCTCCCACATACACGCACTCACTCACAAACAAACAAACACACACAAGGCAGTGATTGTAAGGAGAGTTTTGTCAACAAACGCCAAATAATTGTCAGGTGGAGGCAGCAGCTTGCCCCCAAAACCACCATCATCGTGCCAAATTGAGGTTTGAGCAGTGCATGGTGCAATAGAATGGATAGGTTCATATTATTTAACATTTAAACAAAATTCCCTCGCCATCTGCTCGTCTATCCTACATTTGTCCACCTCCAAATAGGTTATATCTAAGTATTTTTCGCTACAAGTAGATAGGCCTACATAATTGTACCCCATGCTATAAGACAACCAGACAGCGGTCACGATGATGATGAAAACAATAATAATGATAACGATAATAATGCTAAGCTCGTTTGTTTTCTGAAGTTGTTAAATTCTTATGGTTTTCTTTATTTACTTATTTATATCCGGTGCGCGTTAATGTTTTGTAAATAATGATAACGATAATGATGATGTTGAAAGTGCAATGACTGTGCTAGAATGGACAAACTATTCGAGAGCATGCGCAATCACGATGGGATCTTTTATCATCGTAAGAATTTTATTAAAGCATCGGTACTGAATGCATCCTTAGTAGAATTCAACATGCAGAGTTAATGGAGTTCTTACGATGGTAGGAGATCCCATCGATAATGCGCAAGTTCTCAATTGACAGTGTGTCTTTTCCTTGTGTAGGTGGTCATCACGGAAATGCTGAATACAGCACTTTCTAATGGAGGTCCGGGTAGTTGCAGGCTTTGGGGTGTTTCTTTTTTTATTTTTGTTTTGAAACAACTGGGATGGGGAAGGGTGAAGGGAACAATATCATTAAGCGTAATTACATCACAACTGATCGTTTCTTGTGTATCATAATTGTATGGGGTCTGGGGGAGGAGGANGGGAGGAGGAGGAGGGGGGGGAGGGGTTGGTGATGAAATGGCGTTCAGTGCATTACTCAGTCGCCCTGAAAATGAAATTTGGTTTTCCAGTCTGGCTAGCAGGTAATCAGGGTGTAGGGTGCCAAGTTTATTTTCACAGGCGGCACTGGGCTACAGAGGAGCGGACAGAAAGTTTTAAAGAGCCTTTCATAAGGTAGGGAAGGATTGGGTGAAAGAGGGTATGGAAATAAATGGATAAGAGAGAGAGAAGGAGAGAGAGAGAGAGAGAGAGAGAGAGAGAGAGAGAGAGAGAGAGAGGGAGAGAGAGAGAGAGAGAGAGAGAGGAGGGAAGTGATGAATGACTGGGTGTAAGAGCAATATCGAAATAAATGTATGGGAGAGAGAGAAAAAAAAAGGGGAGAGAGAAAGCGAGAAAGGAAGTTGGAGGGAAGTGAGGAACGACTGGGTGTAAGAGCAATATCGAAATAAATGAATGTATTAGAGATCGAGAGAAGAGGGAGAGAAAGAGAGAGAAGGAGAGAAAGAGAGAGAGGAGAGAGAGAGAGAGGGAGTGAGGAACTTCTAAGTGTAGGAGCAATATTAAAATGAAAGAGCTAGAAAGAAAAGAGAGAGAAGAAAGTGAGTAACCAATGGTTGTAGGAGCAGTATTGAAATGAATAATGAAAGAGAGAGAGAGAGAGAGAGAGAAAGAAAAGAGAGAAAAGAGAGAAAGAGAGAGAGAGATAAGAAAGTAAGCAACCACTAGGTGTAAAAGCAGTATTAAATAACTGAATGAGAGAGAGAAAAGAGAAAAAAAAGAGACAGAGAAAGAGAGAGAGAGAGAGAGAGAGAGAGAGAGAGAGAGAGTTAAGAAAGTAAACAACCACTGGGTGTAAAAGCAGTATTAAATAACTGAATGAGAGAGAGAAAAGAGAAAAAAAAGAGACAGAGAAAGAGAGAGAGAGAGAGAGAGAGAGTTAAGAAAGTAAGCAACCACTGGGTGTAAAAGCAGTATTAAATAACTGAATGAGAGAGAGAGAAGAGGAAAAAAAGAGACGGAGAAAGAGAGAGAGAGAGAGAGAGAGAGAGAGAGAGAGAGTTAAGAAAGTAAGCAACCACTGGGTGTAAAAGCAGTATTAAATAACCGAATGAGAGAGAGAGAAAAGAGAGAAAAAGAGACAGAGAAAGAGAGAAAGTGATACAGAGAGAGAGAGAGAGAGAGGTAAAGAGAGGGCAGATGTTTAATGGCTTGTGAACAGAGAGGATGCAAGATAGAGATGATAATGAAAGAAAGAGAAAAGATGAACATAATATAATATTTGGACCATGAAGAAAACGGCGGAATCCCCTATCCCCATTAAGCAACAGGATCCTCAAACTGGTCATCGTCACAGCCTCTCCTTAATAATAACATCCTGAAAGTTAAGAAATACACGCAGCAAAATGCTTATCATGGCTTTTAACAAACTAACGGACAAACTTTTTTATGAGATTCAGGCGAAGATCTGAAGCTAATAACAGGTAATAGTAATATCTATATTAATAAAACGCTTCAGCCAAATTTGTGTTACAGATTTCTTGAGAACTACGTAACGTAGAAACATGCGGTTTTCACCTAAATTCGTAGAAAAATACACAAAAGGTAACTATACACATCAGTCCTCTTTATTTTTTTTTTACGCTTTTTAAAAAAAAGAATGTGTATAGCAACGAAATACAATCTCCGATAGATCTTTTCAATCAGCCCGATTCGCCAATCGTCCAACTTTTTCACGGAGTCAAATGCATTCATCTATGATGCCTTTCGGTGCGCTAGGTATTCTTCCGCCGCTGGTGCGTTGCCTGCTTGCCCATTTGTAAAATGGGGTGTTTGTCTTGTATAAAAATAAAATAATAACAATAACCCTTTTACCCCGCCATATTTTCCCAATGCTAATATCATCAATTTCCTATTAACTCATTAGCCTGTACATAGAGGATCTGTAATGAGTATTTGTTTGATATCAGATTTATGAAATGAGTTACACATTTATCGTATTCGCTAGCTAGAGGCTCACGTGATCACGAATACGATAAATGTACAACTCATTTCATAAATCTGATATCAAACAAACATGAGTTTCAGATTCTTTTCATCATGTAAACTCTAACTAATAAAAAAAAAGGAACTTTTAATCATGAAAATAACCATGAAATGGTCCTTACCTTATCCGAGACACATCAATCATAACTGAACTCAATGAACCACAAGGTTACGCGACACAAAGTAGATCCAAACAGCTGACAATCATCGATGAAACTTTAGACCACAGAAACACTGTGATATTGCAAGTACTTTTAATTCACATATTTAACTGAACAGAAACTGAAAAGTGAAGCAAACAATGATAAGCGATAAGAAAGACAGACTGAAATGTTTGTTTTTTAAATCTAGGCAGAGGCAGTGAAAATATTTAAAAAAGAAACGACGTTACATATTTATACGCCTAAACGTTTCCAAGGCTTCGAATCAAAGTATTCGTAAGCAAGTCAAGGTCAAATTTATTTAACATGACTGATTGTGACATACCCAAAAAATAATTACACACTTTCATGTCACCGAAAAATAGGCCCTGTTTATATGATACATAGGAATATGTCATTAAATAGGAAATAAATGACACACGGGTATATCGAAACGACTCAGGAATGATTGTTCTGGTACGTACTGGTACGTCTCATAGCTTTTTGTAATGAAGTAGAAGACATACATGAACGGCAAACGTGTAGAAGGGATTAAAAACACTAATTGTCTGAGAAGCTTCGCTTTCTGAGATAGACAGAGTACAAAATATAAACTGGCTAAGTAAAAATATAAAGTGGATAACACAAACACATTTAGACAGATCTGCCAGAAGGATCAAGAAATGGAGCAACATTGTAAACAATCAACACAACGAAGTAGAATCTACATCTATAATGATCCGACGGTCAAAACAAATTATCATCATTAAGTTTTTAAAGCAAAGGCTAAAACGAGAATAAAAAATAGCTATTGATAACAGAAACATCATCTTCGTTATATTTATCGTCTTTATCATTACTTTTGTTATCGGCAGTCTTACAACATCATCACCACTTCACCATAGACCACAACCACAACAACAGCAACAGTCACCGCCACCACATTCATTACCACAACCATAACACCAGCAATACAACAGCACAACAACAACAAGAATAAAAACAACAGCAGCAGTAACAACACCAACAACAACAACAACAACGACGACGACAATAACAATAAAAGGAATATAACAACAACGACGACAACAACAACAACAACGGCAATATCAGCTGCGATCACGACAAGAACAACCACTGTAACATCAACAACGACGGCGGCTAACATTCAACATCTTCAGTGTTCCAAAACCCAATACATCATTCCCTCTTGTCAGAATCTTTTCGGTACATGAGAACTCCATCAAAAGAATGTCATGTCTAGACGTAATCAGGGAGGATAACCAGTAAACATCTCAGTAGTTAGCACCGGACACAC
>JAWQUT010000100.1:1504869-1525232 GCA_033807755.1 Ellobium chinense | reverse complement strand
CCAAAAAAAAAAATTCCTTGCCAGAGGGTGCCCATTTTGGCTCAAATTTCTGAATTATATTTCTTCAATATTCCGAAACATAAATTACACAAAGGATAGGGGCGAGGTAGAGGAGGCTAGTGGCATAGTACTAAACACTGATGAGGTAAAGACGTTGAAAGCACACACAAAAACAGGTGGTGGAAATCTGACAGAAAAAAAAACATGTATCTGACATCATTAAAGGATGGTCTTTAGAAACGTCTTCCTTGCTGCAGTTTTACAGTAATGCAGTTAAAGACCTGGGGTATGAAGGGTGAGTAAAGACATGAAAAAAATATAGGTTCTGTTTACAAATGGCAACCAAGCTCAAAATTTCAATGGGCTTGCTAGGGTTGGGTAAGTCTTAAAATTTGGGCCACAAAATGAGCTTGAATCTGGTATGGGTCTGGGTGAAAGCTAAAACTTTGGGTTCAGAGGGCAGCTCAAAATGTTAATATAGCCCATAGAGGAAAAAGGGGTCCAATCAAGATTACTATGGCGCTTGAGGTGCGACATGTTCTCTTTTGAGAAAGGGGTGGGGAGGGGAAGGAGAGGTGTCTTCGCAGGCCTTACATGGATTTAGAGGTGACGATCCTGAACTGATGGGAACCAATCATTATGTTTGGCTTGGACTGGTTTTAATTCCAGATGTCGGATAATAATGATCCTGATAACAAATCATATTGGGTTTATACACTTCGCATCACGTCAGTGCTTGCTCATGAGATTTCACATCATTCTTACGCCCCCAGGCAGTCCAGATTACTCATCAACCCTCTTAACTCCTTGCAGACAATGTCGCTTTCTTATTTAGGGACACTTTTATGAGCAGAAGACACCAAATTTACAGACAGGAACACGTGAATAGTATGAATAATCCGTTGCTTCTCCAAGACATGTGGGCAATTCCAGCAAAATGCCACATCATTTATGCTATATTCTGAAACGCTTTGACTTTATCGTAATCAATTTTGATAGCTTCTAACAGGGGAGAATCTAGTCTTTAGATATAAACCGAAACTGGTTGCTGTTAAGTCAGGGCTGTTCAAAAATCAGTGTAACTGACATGGCATTCTGCTGGAATTGCCCATTTCTAACGTGACCATGACCAGAATCGAACTCACAACGGACTAAATCAAAGAAACTGTAACCATTCATCACCAGTTCTCTCTTCTGTACCATGTTCAAGGCGCCCAGCAGCAGCAGTGTCACTGCCAATGATTGTTGCTGGTTCCACGAACCCTCTAGATCTAGATCAGCGTCCAGTTTGGTGAAACCTCGCAGAAAGCTGTCAGTTTACAAGCCAGTGTTAGCCGGAGTGCGGCTGGCATTACAGGTGGGCTGGCAGGAAATAAATGCCACGCAGGTTTACATCTCACAGAGCGAGTGTGGAGATTGTTTACNTAGGGGGTGGGGGAGGGAGAATGGAAGCGAAAAGTGGTAGTAAAGCAAGATGGAAAAAGAGAAAGTGTTACTTGTTTCAAGAAACAATGTCACCGCACTCCGGACAGCTCCATGAATGTGCACTTTTCCCCTAAACAGAACTCAGCAAAGATTTGTTTTTTCTACTTAGTATCCCTGTTGTTGTCTGGTTGTGGATCCTTTTTTGTTGTTTGTTTTTTTTTTGTGTGCCTTCTGCAAGTTCAACTTCTGCTTTCTCATTTATATACACCTGTTATTCGCCCCAGGGAGTGTGATAATGAGAGGGGAACGATTTATTAGATCTAAGCCAAAGGCCAATCCAAGCACATATAATATTTTTATTATGACACAACTTGCATTCATGAATAAATATTCAGTCTTGCTGCAGTGTTCTCTAGCAAGTTCCTTATCTCGTTCTCTCTCTAAGAGTGACTGTCTGCTAGCCTGTCCACTTGCCTGCCTGTCTGTCTGTCTGTCTGTCAGTCTGTCTTTCTGAGTGCCTGCCTGCTTGCCTCCCTGTCTGTCTGTCTGTCTGTCTGTCTGTCTGTCTGTCTGTCTGAGTATCTTTCTGCTCTCTTGCCCGAGTTTGAGGGTAGGGTGTTCCGATAGTCGATAATTTTCAAATATCTACTGATGTGAATTCTGAAGACCCCGGTGTCGTCTATTATCGAGATGGATACTGTGAGGTCACAGTGATTCCTCCAGAAAATGTTTGTTACCCAAGATGAAAGTTCAAAGGAGGAAGGGCTGGGTAGTCTAAACACACAACCGGATATTATTTTTTTATCCTTTTGGCTGGAATAAACCATGTGTAGGCGTTGTCGGGAGACACTGGACAGCAGTGCCAACCGTAAATTTTGCGTCTCAAAGAAAGAAACGCCTACACATAACAAAAAACAGAAGTTTTTCCCAAAAATATCGACAGACACATCTTTAGGTATGAATATTGGAACAGAATCGAGAGAACTCACACTGTCAATATCACCCAAGGCACAGCCCAGTGTCGGTGTGTGGAACAGATTTCTGGTAGGGCTGAGAGGCCAGGGTAGGATCATAGGCGTACCTACTCTGTTGTTAATAATCAGGCTTTTGAAACAGTCATCTCTTTCCGACTGTTGCTTTTCTACATGTCCTGCTTTTATTCTCTTTACTTCTCTGTCTCCCTCGTGAAACTGTATTTCGCATACACTGAAACGCCCTAAATTGGCAGATTTTTGTGTCTACGAGTGAGTGAGGGAGAGAAAATTCTCTTTAAATACTGAATGTAATATAGAAATATACAGAGTTGTGAACTGTTTTTGTATGTGCTTGATAGTGGGCGAGGTTTGTTCGGTTCAGCACCGTCTCTGTTTAGTCAGTTGTTAGTCTCCTGAGAAAACCCCACGGGGGAAAATTCGAAACAATAAATTTAAAAATTTAAGATACAACATGTAATACGGTTGTTCGTTTTCATATTGATATAGAAATATATAGTATACGTACAGACTTTTTATCACGTTTTTTTCAGATTTTACTGGCATTTCTTTTACAATGTTCTGGCATTACTGCTGGCAAACAGCTTCATGTGTTGCAGAGATAGCGTGGAGAGCAATCCAGTAATGTAAACACATTTTTCATACTACATTTCTTCCATGACGGTCCATCCTGCTCTACCACGTCTCCATGGTAGCATTCAAGAGTAGCGATTAAGCGGATGATGGGGTTGTTAATATTGTCTGATTTGATTCGGAAGCAACGTGGGTGTGCGGCTTGTGAATAGTTCTCATAGAGTGAGCATTGTTATGTCTGAAACTGTGGGTTCGGCTCTTGGGTCAGGCAGTTGGCTTGTGGTGTTCCTGGGAAAGATACTTTACTCCTATTTCCCAGCTCAAGTGTAAATGAATCTTCAGCTTTCTAGATATAGAGAACCAGTGGCCGTATGCAAAATCCATAGTTAACTGACGCACTGCAGTAACCCCACGAGACTCGTCAAACATTAGTAGTGTCCACCGTGATCAACGCAATGCATTAACTAACGTAATATGGCTCATGCATACGGCATACTGGACTACGATAACAAAGGTCCTGACGTTTTCTTTTAGAGTCCAGCCAACAAATCCATGACTGGTCAACTGGCACAAATAGGTGCACGAAAAACAGGGAGCGAAAGAAGAGGCTGGAATTGGGTAGGGGGGGTGAAGGGGGCGCGGATTGGGGTGGGTGAGACACGAGCCTGATTTGGTCAGAGCCTTCGATTTGTGAACTACGGTCCTGAAAGCGAAAAAGCAATCTTTCATCGTTTTTGTGCCGTTCGCGATTAAGTCACCACAGCTTCTGCTAGACTACCGACCTTTAATTATTTTGCATGACGAGACTCGTTTGTTTTGTGAGAGCAGTGACAGTATGACCGGTGCACTCTGATGGCGGCCTTTTCGGCTCCTCACTCTGTTGCCATGGTAACGGACAGCAATTAGTGCCTGCTAAACACAAAAATGCCGATTAATCACGGAGAAAACTGGGTCACATTTCGGATAATGAAAACTGCAACCACATCGTTAACCGCTGACGTTTATTGTTTCTCTTGTCTTCCTTGCCTCTCTCTCTCTCTCTCTCTCTCTCTCTCTCTCTCTCTCTCACACACTCTCTCTCTCTTTTTCTCTCTCTCCCTTTCACTCTCTCTCTCTTCAGGTCAAGGTGCTATTGGCACTATTTTGTTCTGATTGGCAAACAAAGACTAATGGTCTGTATTACGACCATATGTACAACACATTAACATTATTATAATATCATATAACATCATAACACGATATAGTATAAAGCTAATTAAAAAAAAAAATCTTCAGGTTTGCTGTGGGTTAAGGCATTCTTGGGGCCATTCCTCAGCTGCATTCTCTTTACTTGTTATCTACAATTAAAGTCGGCAAATTTTCCCGGCCAATTTTTTTGGTGTTTAAGCCAATGGAGCGTGCGTTCAGCCTTGATACTGCGGGGGAAATGAAAGACAAAAGTCATCATTTCTTTCGAGATCCGTTGGTCAACTTTCGAAACGGGAAAAGGCATCGATTTCTCTAGGAATTTTGATTTTATACCGTTTGTTACATGTAAAGTGTCTCACCTCTTAAGTCACCCCACGTGTCCGTTCAAAGAACCGAACTACATCCATTGCTGCGTTTATTTGGTCCTTATGGTGTGGCGAAAGGGGCCGTCCTTGCATTCCGTGGGCGGTTCTAAGTAAAGGAAGTACCAGAGATACGTGTTTAGATGGTGCGCGCCAGTCACAGTGAAAGAGAGAGCACATCTTCTAGAAGTTTGTTAGAAATGTGACGTCTTTTGAGATCACTGGAAAAGAATGCTTGGTAATATGGCGGCAACCATCCACGGTTTCAAATTTGTTATTGGAACGTCTTATCAACGACCTTTTGTCGGAGGAGGATGGGGCAAGGAAAAAGAAGGTGGTACTTCCGGACTATTTCTAGATAAGTCTCTTCAGTTTTTATCGTATTATTGATCTGCTCGTTACTTTGCATTCCTTTGTTGCCTTTAAGTGAACGCTTCTAAAGCGGTTCTTGAAACTTATTTTGTGATCGTTGCGTTTAAGCAGTTCCCACCTATACGTTTTCTTAAATGTTTACATTTTTAAATTTCATACTGTGCTATTATACATGTTCGAGAAACTTATCTATTATTGCTTATTTCATAATGTTTATGAAGAAAACTTTTAAAACAGATACCAGAGACGATGTGTAAAAAATATATTCTGTTAAGACAAGTTGGTTTAGAAGCCTATGCAAAATCTCGAAACAATCCATTCAGTAGGAAAAGAGATATTTTTAAAAACCGTAGTTCATCTTTTTGTGAACGCACTACAGAGGATCGGTGCTGGATGCACCCTTTGTATGTAATTCTAACGATGGTAAGACATCTAATTGTCCGTGCGTAAGTTCTTCATTCATAAAAAGAGCGCACACATTTTTTTCCTTGTAAAACACTCTATCTTTCATATCCTTCATTTCCATCCATTCATACTGTCTGCATTATACTGAAATATATTTTCAATAAATGATAGAAATTCAGACCCACGTTGTCTTTTTTTTTTTCATGCAAACCAATCGTTAAAACTTTTTCTGTACATCTTTCGACAAACAGAGGCGGAGCAAAAGTACTATATGGTTGCAACCAGGCATTAGGTAAAATCTGACACCCTTCCGCTCTTCATCGCTGTTTTTTTTTTCTGTGTTTGTCCCACTATTTCTTCAATTTACCTCACATTCTCGCTCTCTCTCGTTCTTCTCTACCCCCCCCCCCCCCCCCCCCCNCCCTCCCCCACCAGTACTCTCACCTTCTACGCCTCTGGGAATACGCCTTAGCCTTTTCCTAGGCCCCCGCCCTGCCGTTTCCAGAGAAACGACCAGGAAGCTGCTTCCAAAATACAATAATTTATCATTTTTTCGTAACAGGTTATGTAAACACGGGGACAGGACGTCACAGGATACACACATGAAGTAAAAATGAGAAAAAAAAAACAAAACAAAAAAACAAATCCAGCCGTTATCTCATAGAAACCAGTTACTAGAGCGTTGACCTCGCTCAGATCTCAGCTGGAATAATATAAGAAATAGGTTGGGTCATGCAAAACAAGCTGTAATCAAGATAATCATCGATGGACTCGACAGGTTTGCCTGAAGGGTAACGTAGCAGTAAGGCTACCACTTGTGGCGTTGGCTATGTATTTGGCAATAAATATAAATTTATTATGCTCAGGTATACATAGCATATCATATGAGCAAACGATATAGATAAAGCATAGCAATTACAATACAACGAGCATAACATATAGAGGTGCAAAAAAACCCGACAAAAACAAAGAAAACCATAAAGAGGGCACGCAAAAACGTTTAAGCTTTAATTTAACACGAGACATTATTAATAAATATTAAATAATAAATGTACAGGCATTCTTTAACTTTTTGGATCCTATAATTCCTAATTGTCCTCTCTATTTTTTTTTTCATATTTGAGTTGTGTCTAAAATAATTTGATAAATATCTAATTCTTTCTTCTGCAGATATCGTAAGTTTCAAATAGATAGTGGTATTTATTGCCTACACTTTTTGAACATAAAGAACTTAATCGGTCTTTATACTCTACAGTATCAAGTCACCCGGTTTCTGCTGGTAATCTATGATTGCTTCTTCTAACTTTCACTAAACTAAATACATCTCTAGCACGTGATATTTCACACAAAAAAACAACAAAACTTTCACAACTCCAATGCTGAAATCCTCTCCATCAGTACTTCCTGATATTCTTACTCTGTGCAGTCGAATCTGGTATATCGACCATCTACTATGGGTATCGGGTTAAAGAAACGACCTTTTGTATCTCCTAAACTGTTGGCCCCCGTATGACGAACACATGTCTTAAGATGTCACCATGACCCTTCCCACACCCCAAATGGAGAACAATACTCGTGTAAGGGAAAATACTGCACAAGACAAATTCAACAGCAAGAGCTAGTGAACGGTTTTGCGGTCAACCTCAGGATTAAGGGTGTATTCCTAATCTAAATGTTTTAAAGTTTTCAAAGTGCTATAGCTAGTTCCGTGCCTGCAACCAGCTTAGATCTGTATCAACTTACACTATTTGAACAAAAAGAAATCAGCCTGTGTTGACCATCTGCCTGATGGTCGCCATAAAAACAAGCTCCACTGTATGAAAAGTTTTCATCATGTCCCTCCGCTCTTAAATTAGACAGAGCTGTTTTGGTGACGTTGCGCTAAGGGAAAAGCTGTCTGCTATTCTCAGCTCCATGCTCTTGGTTGAACATTTCTTCAGGCGGTGAAAGGAATATTATGTTGGTATCATAGAAAGAACAGAGAAAGAAATGATATTGAATGAATTATTGTCTGACTGATTGAATCGTTCCTTATCAAGGTAATGTGCGTTATGATGAGAGAGAAAAGGAGGTGGATGACAGGTTGGGCACCATACTAAGGACTGAAAATCTGAATTGTCTAAAATAATAATAATAATAATAATAATATATATATATATATATATATATATATATATCAATTTNCACACACACACACACACACACACACACACACACACACACACACACACACACACACACACACACACACACACACACACAAGCACACATATTACAGAGCGAGACAGACAGACAGACAGACAGACAGACAGACAGACAGACAGAATGGTCGATTGAGTCACCAAATTCGCTCCACTTATCAAGACGAAGATTGAACAAGGCTGGGAAAGCAAAGAAACCAGTTACTGAGCACAGGCATAGAACGCAATAAGAACCGGGCATCATACCAACAATTCCGGTCTCATAAAAAACCAGATTCCGCAATAAAAAAAACCCGCAGTTATTGCATACGCCTTATCACTTATCCTATTTACGAATATATTTTTTGTCAATACTAGGTGAGGATCCCAAAACTGTTCAGAAGAAAGACTGGGGAAAGGGCAGCCGAACTCATGTCACATCTAGACGCATTTATATTGTCATTTCTACAACAAAATTATTGTGATTAGACTTATTGAGGACTTTGGCCCCAAAATGCCATCTGGATCATCTTGTGCATTGTTTGCCTGGCAACTGGCAAACATGACTTGTCTGCCCGTCCGACTTTTTAGAACTATTGTGTGACTGCATAGGCCTACTTCCATTCCCTAGATTCAATACACAATGAGGCCAACGATAGATGTCTCACAGATCCTTTCTCGTTAACTGCGGATGTTCTATCAAATTTGAGACACTAATGTTAACCGGTGTAAATTTTTATACAGACAAACAAACCCAGCTACAGATTTTCATTCCAATATTAGTAGATGTTGAAAACACACAGCGGATGGATACAGAGTCCGTACTGATGTATAGGGGCGTATAACAATATTATGTCTCAGAGAGAAAATTACGACCTTTTACGTCAACACGGACGACAAATATGAGTAACGTGTGCATGAGTAGCTGGAAACTGTGTTCTCTGGCAATGAATAAGAGTTGCTTCGGTGACGACGCTTTAGGGCCGCTAGCCCGAATCTCCCAAAAGAGCGGTATCTGCGGGATGAGGAAGGCTACGACCAGTGTCCAAGCGGGGGGCTTGGCTGATGGCAAGGCCTAGCCCAAGATCTCCACNGGAAAATACTGCACAAGACAAATTCAACAGCAAGAGCTAGTGAACGGTTTTGCGGTCAACCTCAGGATTAAGGGTGTATTCCTAATCTAAATGTTTTAAAGTTTTCAAAGTGCTATAGCTAGTTCCGTGCCTGCAACCAGCTTAGATCTGTATCAACTTACACTATTTGAACAAAAAGAAATCAGCCTGTGTTGACCATCTGCCTGATGGTCGCCATAAAAACAAGCTCCACTGTATGAAAAGTTTTCATCATGTCCCTCCGCTCTTAAATTAGACAGAGCTGTTTTGGTGACGTTGCGCTAAGGGAAAAGCTGTCTGCTGTTCTCAGCCCCATGATCTTGGTTGTACATTTCTTCAGGCGGTGAAAGGAACATGTTGGTATCATAGAAAGAACAGAGAAAGAAATGATATTGAATGAATGATTGACTGACTGACTGATTGAATCGCTCCTTATCAAGGTAATGTGCATTATGATGAGAGAGAAAAGGAGGTGGATGACAGGTTAGGCATTATACTAAGGACTGAAAATCTGAATTGTCTAGAATAATAATTATCAGTTGATCGACTGATTGATGACTGACCGGTTATTAATTGATTAATTAACTGGTTGATTTATCAGTTAATTCCACATGACAACGGTGAATAAGCTCTGTGAAAAGGCGGTACCAACTGAATGAGTAAATTTTTAATGCTTAATCAATGTTCCTGGGCTTTTTTTATGATAGTCTATGATAGACTATTGATGTTTTTGCCAATGTAATGTTTTTTTGGCCCATGGCCTAATAAAATATTCCTTCCTTCCTTTAATGATGGATGCACTTTTGTTTAAAACAAACGTGTAGGAAGCTGCGTAAGAAACACACACACACACANCACACACACACACACACACACACACACACACACACACACACACACACACACACACACACACACACACACACACATTACAGAACGAGACAGACAGACAGACAGACAGACAGACAGACAGACAGACAGACAGAATGGTCGATTGAGTCACCGATTTCGCTCCACTTATCAAGACGAAGAAAACAGATTGAACAAGGCTGGGAAAGCAAAGAAACCTGTTACTTGGCACAGGCATAGAACGCAATAAGAACCGGGCATCATATCAACAATTCCGGTCTCATAAAAAACCAGATTCCGCAATAAAAAAACCGCAGTTATTGCATACGCCTTATCACTTATCCTATTTACGAATACATTTTTTTGGTCAATACTCGGTGAGGACCCCAGAACTGTTCAGAAGAAAGACCGGGGAAGGGGCAGCCGAACTCATGTCACATCTAGACGCATATTTTATATTGTCATTTCTACAACAAAATTATTGTGATTAGACTTATTGAGGACTTTGGTCCCAAAACGCCATCTTGGCAGTTCTGGGTCATCTTGTGCAATGTTTGACTGGCAACTGGCAAACATGACTTATCTGCCAGCCCGACCTTTTATAACTTTGTGTGACTGCATAGGCCTACTTCCATTCCCTAGATTCAGTACACAATGAGGCCAACGATAGATGTCTCACAGATCCTTCCTAGTTAACTGTGGATGTTCTGTCAAATTTGAGACACTAATGTTAACCGGTGTAAATTTCTATACAGACAAACAAACAAAGCCACAGATTTTCATTCTAATATTAGTAGATGTTGAAAACACGCAGCGTATAGGGACGTATAACAATATGTCTCAGGAAGAAAATTACGACCTTTTATGGCAACACGGACGACAAATATGAGTAAAGTTGTGCATGAGTAGCTGGAAACTGTGTTCTCTGGTAATGAATGAGGATAACTCTAAATGAAGTCATAATGTCCTTTATTTTGTGTTTTTTGTTAAGACCAAATCTTGGGACTCTTCCAGTGTATGCCTGGGTTAACGAATGAGTCAGAACTGGGATTTAAAGCAGAGTGGGAAGGAGAATGTATCCTTGACAAGGTCCCTTGATATGGTCCACTTATTTTCCCCCAAGTGCTTTCTCTTCTCCAACCTTGAGACTTGCTCTAAACCAAACACACCTTGGAAAAGTCCGTGGATGTTGTCCTAAAATGTGCAGCTGAAAGGTGTCGTGCCGCCTTTCTTCACCAACGTTTATAAACAGACAATATAATAGTATGCAATCTGGAAACAATGTTACGATTAACTGTTAACTCTACACCACTGAGGATATTTCATAAATCAAATCTATCAAGCATTTCTGTATCTGTACTAGGATAGTCTGAGTAACCGAAACGTGTTTTGGGGTCACTAAGGCTTGAAACTGGAAGCTGAAGAAGAACATTCAGGCAGTAAGAATACAAGAAAGAAAAATTTGTGAAATTACGTGTCCCTATGGTTGTGATAAACTAAAACCCTCGTTTTGCAAGTTGGGATCTTGTTCGAGCCATGGAAGGCAACAGACCATTCCTACTATTACGACAACGTAACAATGTTCTTACCTTCGCCATTCCAAAAACTGATCTTCCACAATGATTCTTGCAAAATCTTTGAAAGCATACTCTCTCGTTTATAGACTGTTATGGCTTTAATTATCATTTCCTTGCTCTTTACTTGTTACGTGTTGCCAGAAACATCATCACTGTACTCTGGACATATCTATCACATCTCTTTTCATTGCTAAACTTACCACGTGCTCGTCAAACGTTTCAATTTGATTGCTCATATTATGTAGGGTCAACTTCACTGTTGAACAAGTTGGGTACTGCTCAAGTGTGTTGTGAAAGTGGTAGTGGTAGTAGTTGTGGTAGAGATGGTGATGCACTGGGGTACTGAAGGTGTTAGTAATGGTGGACTGTGGTTGTGGTGCACTGTGAACCATGATCAACACCACCACTACCACCTTCACCACCACCACCACCACCACCATCACCATTACTGGGACATAACGAGCCTAGGACGGAGCGGTGTTTACCCCATCTTGCTCTTTGTAACGTAAGTTTCGAATAAGCCTCATTGAACTGACTTGTATCAGTCCTTGTAAAAACAGTGTAACTTTAAATGTTAACAAATTGCTATTACATTTATATATCAACGGTCAAAGCAACTTGTCTCGCGGTAAATAAATCGAAACTTAAACACGATATTATATAAGAATTTAAAGAAATGCCATTAATATTGTGACATTCGACATTACGTAATTACAACACGTTGAAAAAAAATTAACAAATATCATGACAATGGCATCATGACATGAACTTCATTACTGGACACTTCAGATCTACAGTTTGTGACAATATGACACTGACATTTTAACCTGAAAAGATAATGAGACACAATCCACTAAATAAAACAAGTAAGTCGGGAAGAAAGATTTCTGGCAAATGGCACATCGACAGTTAACAAAGGAGCTAAGCAACACGCCAGTGTTCTCTGGTTGGAGGAAAAAGTACTTATTGCAGTATGGATTCCCCTTTGCCCTTTTAAAGTTTTTAGACCCGAGCATCCAGTGATGAAATCATGGTAAAAAGGGCAATATGCCACAATAAAGGCAACTCTACTTTATCGCTCCTTCCACAGAGCATAGAAACACAATTGCAGTTAAAAGGAATTGCCATTGTAAACTACAAATGACAGAAAAAGAACAATAAATTGAAAGGCAGTGCTAATCATCCTTTCTATGTATGTATGTATGTATGTATGTATGTATGTATGTATGTATGTATGTATGTATGTATGACAACATTTGGCGACGTAGATGTAAGGATTATGGATTTCGGCTCCTTGGTCTGTAGCTTGCTGGTCATACTTGTACATCTCTAGTGTCCTGTAATAATTTCCATACTGATCTGGTGTAAGTATTAAGGTTCCTTAATATAATATGATATCATGTCATTGTACCCTGTACAACTTCGGAAATAAAGAACTTTGATATGTTTGTATGTATGTATGTAGGTATGTATGTATGTATGTATGTATGTATGTATGTATGTATGTATGTATGTATGTATGTGTGTGTGTGTGTGTGTGTGTGTGTGTGTGTGTGTGTGTATCTGTCTGTCTGTCTGAGTTGTGATTATCCAGTGAAATCTTTTTATAGAAGGGAAACAGTATTGTCTTATCTGAAAAGATTGCCATTAAGTGAGCGCTTCAGGGATAATATAGCGCTGGTTTTTTAATCGAAAGCAATAACTCTTTTACTCCGAGAAATAAAACCTGGTTAAAAAAGCAGTCTTGGAAGAGAGCTTTCGTAAATAACAAACATGGTCGAATGATTAACATGCTTTTCACCTGTCGTACCGAGAGCAGCAACAAAAATTCATCCAGCATGTGCAGCAGCCTAAATCAAAAAGAGCTCTGCTCACATCGAAAGGACGCAGATCTCACAAAAACTAACAAAACATTCAGGACAAGAGAGAGTACGTTGGTACTCAGTGATTTCTATTTATGACAAAATCAGAATTCGAGCCCGTGAAATATTCGAGTGTGTGCTTGAGATTTGATATCGAAAAACAAGTATTCGTGAGCACTGACTTTCATGTACCACAAAATAGTATGCGAGGGGTTTCGAGTAATATGGGGTTTGACGCTCCTAAAAGGCCACCTTGCCTTAGGGGACAATACATAAAGCCAAATTAAAAAAAATACATAAGGGTTTGAAGACGTGGATTTCAAGTTTGTTAATAACCTGTTTTGAAGCGTGACTGACGGTTTCTTGGTTTTTTTTCACGTGTCATTCATGACTTTCAGTGTGGGGGAGGTAACTCTAAATGGAAGTAATTAAAACCCACGAACTTTCATCATCATCACTTCCCCTTGTCCTCCCTCCACCCACGACATGACCCAGTGCCTTCACAGAACACAATCCATTGTCTAACACTAGTTGGTGACGCAAAAGCGTGGCCAACTTCATCTTCTCAAATTCCATTGAGAGAAAAAAAACAACAAAAAATGAAGTCAAGAGGAGTTTCAGTGCAAAATGCGATATATCAATGTCCTATCAAGTGACTGGAGATGTGTTTTGCCTCAGTATCTATTCATATTTCGTAAACTACAATCGGCTCTGCTTAACTGCAATCCAAATAACTACAACTCCCACATAATGGTAAAATCTTCCACACAACTAAAATATAAATGCTATCTTTTCTATACACAAAGTCACTGGATAATAGCAACTCCTTTTAATAGCTACTTTTCAATGCTCAGAGAAGTTGCGATTAAGCAAAGTTGTCTGTACCAGTATATTAATACTGATCATGTTCTTGGTTTCAAGCTACTGAAGAAACAGATTTACAGCTACTTTAACACTATACGTACCACTGCCTTGTCAAAGCAAACACCCCTCTAATATAGTAACTTCGTGGTAATCTATACCTTAGTAGTAAATTTTTCCGACACCAGTACATTTAGATATTCTTGGACGCAATATTGCTACAACGATATTTGATACTCCAGAACTGATGTTAATAACCCTCTGCCGATTTCTCAACCCCCAACTCTCGCCCACTCCCACTCTCTTCTCCCCTCTTTGTCTTGCCTATAATGAAACGCCTCTGGCGCTAGTTAAGTTGTGATGACGCAAAGTTATGATTTTTCTAAGTAACTTTAATACAAAAGCATGCAGTATTCTGTTACGTGCAGAATCTTAAGACATGAAAAAAGAATTGAGATCAGAGTAATCGATTATACAACAGAGTGAATAAGTAAGCCAACAGGAGGTAGTTCGTGAAGAATGAGATTTTGCCTTCCAACTTCGATTAATGTGCGTAGATTATGAAACGCATCTGCACGCACCACGTGGCACCATTACGAAATAAGGTCACGAGTTGTCTAAAAACCTAGCCACTAAACTCGTTCTCTCCCAAGGATAATTTAATGCATTGCCCTCTAAGTCTCAATGTAAGGTAGAGATCTTCTCAAGAATATGATCACAATTTCTACTAAATTTCGTTTTTCTTTTCACTTTTGATAGTGTGCCGGAAATTTTGGAATATCGACTCGCTCACTCCATATTCGGTATTTTCTTTTATGATTTGAGTTGTTTGTATTACTAGGATCTTCCATTTATCTTCTCCTCTTAAAACAAATGCAAACTTTTTAATATTCCAATTTTAAAAGCTAAACCACATCTGCCCCATTGTTTTGCTTTAAGCAACAGGCTGAGAGCGTTGAATTTCTCAAAACCTCAAATAATGACAAGGTGACAAACTTGGAATGAGCGTCACGACATTGATTTATAGACGACTATTGACTGTAAAAAATTCAGTACGGAAAACCAAAAGAAACGAAACAAACATGCTGTGTAAAGAACCGTTCAAAATTGAGCGCCTTCGGGCATATCGGTAGAGAAGAGCAGTAAGGCGTCCTCGGGCGTATCAGGAGGGAATGAGTTTAATACTATGTCCTAGGAAGCATGTAGCAATTTATGCTGTGTTTATCCAGGAACCTGTATGCTATGTAGGAAATGAAAATTTATTATTGCATTCGCCAAAAAGAGAGTAAAAACAAAATTTCCATTAAGTGGAAGCTGTTCCTTAAGCTGCTTGATTCGGAGAAAAGGAAGTTGGAAAGAAAAAGACATTTTTTGTAAGAAATGTAAATGGATTTTTTTTACTTTTTTGTATGCACGGTCATGATTTGTAATAAGCTTCGGTCTCTTTCCTTTCCAATCCCCGTCCCCTCCACCAACCACCTCCCCACCCCCATGTCTGCTTTTCTTCATTTCAGAGGAGGAGAGGCCTGGTGAGAGGGGTGGGTGATGAAAAGAGAGAGAGAGAGATGGAGAGAGAGAACGAGAGAGAGAGAATAAGAGAGAGGGCGAGAGAGAGAGAGAGAGAGAGCGAGAGAGAGAGAGAGAGAGAGAGACGGAGAGAAGAGAAAAGGAGGATGAAGTTACGGACTCGCACTTAAAAAACACATTTCTGTTCCAACCTGGCATGGCTGTTATGTTGTTGTTAATGTCTTACAGATGTACGGTGTAAGTTAAAAGCGAACTTTATTTTTACACCTTGATCGTCACTCTGATTAGTAAAGTCGTAACATATTAAACGAGAAGAACACATCCTTTGATGATTTATAAATAGAACATCCTTTCCCAAAGCACTTATACGTACGGGTTGTTTAATCTACCTTTAGTGAGTTCTTAATAGTCTTCCCATTCTGCCGTGGAACACACAATACCATGTGATCAGAATCTGTTTATATGATCATAAGGTGTTAAGTCGTTGCATGGGCACATAATTTTCATTTTTAAATTTTTTAATGTACGGTAAAACCTCCAGGCTCGAATCTCATGTACCCGAATATCTTACCGAAGCTCGTATCGTTAAGTAATATATTTCTATATTAAATTTTAACTCGCAAACTCGAACATTTCAAGAATTCGAATATGTGAACCGGTCTCTTGTTACTCGATTTCTGAGACTCGAATGTATTGAAGTAGTGGTTTCCGAAGGAATAAGATTCGTATGCTGGACGATTGCATGTCGCAAAGGTNGGGGGGGGGGGGGGGGGGGCATGGTTTTGGTTTTGGGTGGTATGTGAATGGAAAGTGAACATAAGCAAGAGTTAGTCCGACAGTGAAGTAATGAAGGGGACACAGAGAGAGATTACCATGTGAATGAATAGAATATGAAAGGAAGATAGAGTGAATGGTCTGAGAAATCTGAAGTGACACCGTGTTTGGATACGCAGTGAGGGTCATTCTTAGAATACCCGTATGTTATGATTTTCATATTGTAACCTGATAAATGTCATGTTTGAATTGGCCGGATAGGCCTACTATTAAATATTGAGTTGAATTATATTGGAAAACAGTGAATAGACATTTCATGAGCTCATGGCGATTTTTTAAAATATGATGGTTACGTGTCCATTAACGTTATCTGGCTGGTACTGAAAGTCCTGTAGAATCATCAGATTCGGGTTAGATAAATTCGTAAATTAGATCCGTTTAAGACGGCCTCTCGTGGCAGCTACTTGCTTATCACGGCCAAATGGTTATCAGGGAAGCTGTCTGTAACTACATTACTCTAGAAATCAGAAATCAAATCTCACTTGTCTCTAAGAATCAGAAATCAAATCTCACTTGTCTCTAAGAATCAGAAATCAAATCTCACTTGTCTCTGAGAATCAGAAATCAAATCTCATTTGTCTCTAAGAATCAGAAATCAAATCTCACTTGTCTCTAAGAATCAGAAATCAAATCTCACCTGTCTCTAAGAATCAGAAATCAAATCTCACTTGTCTCTAAGAATCATCATGTGAACCCAGCTCCTAGAACGGCAGCCATTTTCAAGCTCGACTGTACTGTTAATTTGTTCTTGTCTAGAACGGACGCTCCCACTACCGATCTCTGATGGTACCGTTATGTGCAGCTTAGACATTTCACTTAAAACCTTCTCTTTTTTTTATGGTTAATATGATGCCACAAGTTGCACTATGTTTTAAGGACCTGTTGATGAAAGGGGTTGATATAGAGGAGGATAGAACATCTATCTGCATTGACTGGACAAGAAAGTCCCTCTACAAACTGTATCTCCAAATACGTTTTTTTTCCCGCACAGAATCATAGTAAATCAGACGATGTAACAAATCGCACTATGGTCACTTCAAAGATCGTGCTGGAGGCAGGAGCGATTCTGAAAATCATCCACTTTGCTGGCGTTTGATATTCTACATTTTTTTTTCGTTCGAGTTACTTTTTCTTCCCTTCAAGTGAAATTTAAATGGTGTTTCCCTGGAGGAAATCATGTTGATGATTAATATAATAAAGGACAAAATGAGATTTGAAAACATAATTCGATTGAATGTGTTTGCGCTGGTAATCGATGGCGGTTATCTGTGATCGCCCATGAGGTCTGCGGTTCTTGCCTGGTCCCACGGGATGGCCCGTCCCAAGTGGCGCCAAGTCTGACGTGGGCCAAAGTGATCATGGCCTGTCTGCCAGGGTAGGAAACTCCTGTCCAGCCTGTCAGACTGTTAAGATCGATACATTATTAACGATCTGGGCTAGACAGACTGGCCCATATTCGGAAGGAGGTGCTATAGACTAACGGGGGTTTCCCCCTTGAACTGTTGCAGTGATACCGGTGATGGTAAAATATTGCTCCTGGTGGTGTTAGTGGTAGTAGCAATTATGCTAAAGCGTGTATGTCTAGTGGTGGTGTTGACGGTAGTGGTAATGAGGATGTTAGTGGTAGACGTAATAGTAGTAGTCATGGTAGTGAAAGTTCTAATAATTTCGCTGATTGTGATGACGGCGTTGTGGTAGTAGTAGAAATAACAACAGCAGCTGTAGTGGTAACATTTGTAGTAGTTTTAGAGGAAATAGTAACAGTAGATGTAGTTGAGTTGTAATATTAGAAGTAGTGATACCTGCAACAAGCTCTCCCGTGTAAAACTGAACGTGATTGTGTGTAAACATCTGGCTAAAACACAGTGCAGAAGATTAAATGTAAGCGTTATCCAAAAATTTTGATACAAACATCGGAGATGCAGGGATGAATAAAAAAATATTTGAAGGCTAATCTGAGCTGTCGCTGATAAAAGTAATACTCGTCTTGCTGCGTCAGTGACGTCGCTTGCAACTATGACGTCGCGGCAACCAATAAAACACATTTATACATGGACAGCAAGTTCATGCCCCTTCTTAGGAAACCAACCAGACAGCGGTTTGCATGGCCACTCGCCAGTTTGATCGATAAACTCTCATCTTAAGTTTACGTTTATTGCTCTGGTTCCCCACTTTACTGATTTACGAGGTTCGTTTGAAGACATCTTTTTTAATAGAATGGTTGGCTGCAGTGGTGAATACTATAAAATGTATAAAGGCAATGTTGTTGTTGTTGTTGTTGTTGTTGTTGTGTGTGTGTGTGTGTGTGTGTGTGTGTGTGTGTGTGTGTGTGTGTGTGTGTGTGAGCACCAGGCATAGGATGGAATCAATCCAGAAATGTACTCGGTTTACGACAAGTTTACGACGAGGTATACTTATCTCAGTCCTTGATACCCCTTCATAAAAATATTTTCTCTGTTAAGAGCTGGGAAATTTAAACTGTAGTTTTTATGCTTTCTGAGAAATTACTAATCCTTTTCTGCCCAAGGAATGCGACCAGACAGTTTTAGGAGGAGGGGGAAAGGAGAAAAAAGCTAATCTAATGTGAGCTGGAAAAAAAGAAAAGCTGTGACGTTAACCTCTTCGTGACGCAAGATGTATGTGCACGTCCTGACCTTTTGTTACAGACAGATCTTAAGCGTATTGGTAGGTCCGGAAGGAGAATTCCCGTGTCGTAACAGCTATACCAGTATGTACTACTTCCTACATCAGGAACGAACTGTTTTTACATACAGGTTAATGAGCTTATTATGGCAACTTGGTGAAATCAACTTTCGAAAGAATGAAGATGCCAAAAGTACCTGGCATATGAGTAAATAATGTTAGATAATCCCTATAAAATCGGAAACTTGGCCATGGGGAGGGGTTGAAGTGATTGGATTTTAATTTTAATGGCTTAGATGGATGCACATACTCTTGTAGATTCAGAATATTTAGGGTTTGCCCCTCAGCTATATAGTGTGTGCGGTTATTGCTAGGTGGGTAAGGTTACCCGGTTCACTGAGTGAAAAGGCCTAAAATATTAGGCAGCCTGATTCACTGCCAAACTTCTGAATGTAAAATTGTTCTTGGGGTATTGTCTAAGTGTCAATATTTGGAGGTAGAGTTAAACAGTATGTGTGGAAATATTTGGCATGGTGTCCCTTCATAAGTATATTATGAGATAGGTAAAACCTTATATAGCCAACAGTGAAAAAAAACAATACTGGCATCTTCATACCCTAAAAAAACACGATGTAACAAAAGGGATTAAGTTATGGGAGAGAACGCTCCGTAAACTTGGCTAATTTATTCGTCGCTGCTCTTCAGAGATCCCCCTAATGCCCAGATTATTTTAGCTTTTATCAGTGTTCGTTGATTTTGTCCTAAATTTACGACCTCCTAACGCCACTACTGACCCCATCTCCCACTTAGGTGGTTCAAAGAAAGATGGCTGCGGACTGACGTTGCATGTATGCAAGGAAGCAGCAACTCAAAAAACAATATTTACATATAACACTATTTTGCAGCAATTGTGATAAGGTAAGAGAGCATAATGGCTTCACACGCTGTGCTTGCACACACACTCAGTTACAGAAAATAGACTACTCGAAGACTAGAACGAGCCTCCATAATCGACACCACAACACCTACAGTGTTGCTCTTCTAAAAAGGGGTCACACGGTTCTAATTTGTTCCGAGTATCGACTGAAACGATTATTTAGGCATCGGTTTGCACTTTGGCCTGCAATTTTTCACGTCAAATCCAAAGTAAAGATGATAATGAAGATGAAGAGGAAAAAGAAGAAGAAGAAAAAGAAGAAGAAGAAGAAGAAGAAAAGAAAGAACAAGAAGAAGAAGAAGAAGAAAAAGAGGAAGCTAAGAATAATGTAGAAAAAGACGAAGAAGAATATAATTCAAGACTGAATACTTAAAGTCTTTCTAGGCTCATGCCAATAACATAACGCTACTGTCGTGATAGGACCTCGTACAGCCACGCGGGCAGATTTTACAGGAGAAGGAAAAAACTGTTTTTCTCTAGCTGTGTTGCTTCAATTTCCTCGACAAGTATACATAATGCCACTTATGAAACAACTTTATAACTGATAATGTTTAATTTCTAATAACATTTGTAATTATTCCAAAATGCGCCATACGAGTTCCTCATATTGAGGGACTGCTGTGATAGGACCTCGTATGGGACAAATTTGTCCCGTACGAGCTCT
>JAWQUT010000100.1:1479659-1482486 GCA_033807755.1 Ellobium chinense | reverse complement strand
CCCCCCCTTAGGGAATGAACTCCGATGGCAGATAACCCGAGACTGTCCAGTACGTCTCATATTTATCAACTGACCTTGACATGAAGGGCCATGCGCGAGCCATCCGCTTCCGGCTAGGGCAGAGACCTTCGATGTCCGCCATTATCTCAGCTCAGACCTTCTCATGACAAAGACATTAGTGGCAGACACGAGCCGCAGGCGCGTTTACAGACTACGACAGAAGGAAGCAACTTTGACTTCTCAAGCTCTGTGTTGGTGAGGTTCTCAATAATAATGTGGTAGACCATAGTGTGTTTTAGATGGTGGACTTGATAAAGGGTAAAGAGATGACGATAATATCCTGATGGGAAACCGTTAAAATATTAACCCTCTGATGCTATGATAGCATTTATTCCACCGACCGCTCGCTACGCTTGAATGCGGCAATAGAATATACTCAGCATCTCCTTGCTGAACGCTGGACGCGGTAGTCGAATTTTGCAGCCCAGTGTCGGCTGGTTGGCCGGCAGATAATACGTGCAACAGTTATTATGCGTAAAAAATGGTCATGCTACCAGCGGGAGGCTGGACCAGTGCAGTGGCACTACGAGGGGTAAAAATCTGTGACTTTTACAGAATTTTGCGAGATAACTTTCAATCAAATGTGTTTATTCCCACTGTAAAAGGTTTACAAAAAATGGATAACACAGCTACCGTCCGACGGACGCAATCTTACTTGCAGACATACATTACATCTCCATCACTTCCACATACACACACACACACACACACACACACACACACACACACACACACACCACACACACACACACACACACACACACACACACACACACACAAACACACATACATACATACCTACACATTGTCATACACACACAAATATCATGGGGCACCCACTGGGTCACCGTCTCTGACAGAAGCTTCAGAGTCAGCTAAGGTCAGCGGTATTAGAGAGGAGTAAATATATACAGTAGGCTGGGCAGAAAAGATGGCGATCATTCTATTCATGATGTCAGTTGGTTGGACTACCATACATAGTTTCATCTCACAGTATTACCGAGTATGAATTTATAGTCAGTATTACAGTAAAACTATAAAATGTTTGTGACGTTAATCCCAATTAATCACAACGATCATGGTTGGTTAATGTCATGGTTATTCGCAATGTGAACAATAAATGATACACCTCAATTCAGCGAAAGAACATGTACCTAGGTAAATACCTGTCTAGGTGGAGTTCAATACTGCATGACATCTTTATCACTTCAGTTTCAAACGTATGATTTGTCAGCTACGTAAGTCTTCACAGTGAAAACGAAATGGTTAGGGCTCATCTCAGTAGAGGACACAAGAAAGTTTTAGTCGTCATGAAAAGAAGAGGAGCAAAACTGTAACAGCAGTCCCTTCCAAAATTTAGCAAACCTACATGGTGTCTGACATAGACTCCCTCCAGTCTGACTACTCAATGAATATCCTAGTTTGTAAAGATGGTACATACCGTCACATCTATATTAATAAAACGCTTCAGCCAAATTTGTGTCACAGATTTCTTGAGAACTACGCAACGTGAAAACATGCGATTTTCACCTAAATTCGTAGAAAAATACACAAAAGGTAACTATACATATCAGTCCCCTTTATTTTTTCTACCCTTTTTAATAAAAAAGAATGTGTATAGCAACGAAATACAATCTCCGATAGATCTTTTCAATCCGCCCGATTCGCCAATCGTCCAACTTTTTCACGGAGTCTAATGCATTCGTCTATGATGCCTTTCGGTGCGCTAGGTATTCTTTCGCCGCTGGTGCGTTGCCTGCCTGCCCATTTGTAAAATGGGGTGTTAGTCTTGTTCCTAATACAAGACAACAGTCTAACAAATTCTTATTGTGCGTTCGTATCCGAAATCAAGGTGGTGCTTATAAAATATCAGAACCAGGATGTTGAAAGAGAATCGACACTAATTACTATAGATCTGCAACATACAAACTGAGTATCACAAAAATTATAAACTTCAGGGTCATTTGCCAATCCTGCCATTACTTCTGGGTAACAGGAAGGTTAAGCAGACCTTTCGTACAAAGGGTCAAACACAGTGACAGCGATAATAATACAAAATATGGCGGTGGCTACTAATAACATTTTATTGCACCCTTGACCGGGTCGCCTCTATACATCAGAGGCGTTAGGGTACAATAATTTCCCATAAAGTTTCGCTACCGGGAAGTAACGCCCACATAACTATAGTTTTTAACAGAGAAAATTGTGCACCACAGTGTTAAACCGTGCTTGATTGTTGGCAAAGCCCACAGATGAAATCACGAGATCTCATCAGTAATGACCAGGAAGATTACAGAGCAATTGCTGGACTTAAGGCTGTCTAATAAAACCGTATTTCTGTCATCTGTTTGCTTTGACTTCTGTTTCATTGCTTTAGAATATAGAGTCACCCGAGGAAGGGTATAATAACGGTGTTAATGACCCACGTCTTCTATAAGTCGGTCCTTATTCTGTCATCACATAAAAGTTAGGGCTTTTATCTGTGGTACACAAAAGGAAAGGTATACTAAAGGTGTTACTGGCATATGTTGTGCTAGAAACAGGTCTTTATTTGTTCAGCACAGGTTCGGGCTTTGATCTATACTACAAAATGATATATAAAAACTTTAATCTTATGCTTTGAATTTTAACCCTTCCAGCGATCGTTGCACGGTATCGCGTGTTCCAGTTCCCGACTCCTACTGATTATCGCATGATATCGGTTTTTTTTCGTGTCCCCTGATGATAAACGCACAATGTCTCTCACTGGTGGCGACATTGGCCCTAA
>JAWQUT010000100.1:1472159-1477159 GCA_033807755.1 Ellobium chinense | reverse complement strand
CTCGAGTCCAAGTCATTTGACTTCGAGTCTACAGCCCTGCCTTTTGGGGCATTTCAAATTGTCATAAGTACTTGTCTAACTTTTCCCGTTCCAGTAACGCCGTTTTCACAAAAGATGTGCTGCAGAGTGCAACTTTATATTATATTTCAGTTGGCAAATGTCGTATCGCCTCTTACAATAGTTTGGTCCTTGACCCTCGATATTTCGTTTGGACCCTAGTGGTTTGTCATTATATTTTTTTTTCTTTTGAGGAAGAGATAAAGTTGAGGGTTGGGGGAAAGGGGGGAGAGAAGTGGTAGAGGTTCTAGTCAGGGATGGACAAGCTGTTTTATGTGATTGTAACAGTGCATTGTGAACATGTGTGATGTTAGTAGCTGTAGTGCTTAAAATGTCCATGTGCTGTCCCGTTGCCTACTGTATTTTGCCCATGTGCCACGGCTGTGGTCTGGGCTTATTCCCAATAAACTTGTTAAACTTGTTGTTTACTTACATGTATGTTTTAGTTTTTCAACAATGAAGTGATGGAGGCAGGAGGTTGGAAGTGGAGAGGGTAAGGAATGGATGGATTTTATGGTCAGGGATGGGCAGCAGCTTTATATTTAGATCATGATTTCCTTCATACTTTCCCAACAAAAAATGTTGGTGTTTGAAGGAGGGTAAGGGCAGGAGAAGGAACTGCTCTCTTGCTGGGAAAAAACTGACAAGACAAGCCCATTATCAACGGTTAGCTTGGGGCAATAAATTGGGATACCCTTGAATGGCTGCCAGAACAGGAAGTGGAGAAGATATAATGGGAATGTTCCGTCCGAATACCAGGATGTTGGCTCCAGGAATATGATATTTCATCAAGGATATCCTGTACCACTGCAGGATATAACAGAATTGGAACTCTGAGAACACATTTATCCTTCAGACCAGGTTACCGTGTAGGTATGTGAAATAAAGTTTTGCATTGTCGAGAGTGCATTTTACGACGAATAAAACAGTCACGACGTTTGGATGAGAATGTGCTATAGAGAGGATTGTGTGAAGCCATGGGTTGGGTTAACAAGGTTCAAGATTCCCATGTATTATGTAACCACTTTTGTCGAGAATCTTAAGTTGTTCACCAATACGCCTAAGCCACATTGTGTGACCCAGTACTTCCCTCGAAAGAAACTGTTCCATTACTAGGGCTTTGTTATAATCTATGGTTCCATTTCTAGATGTAGATCTGGACTACTTATTTAGCAATGAAATCAGGCAATGGAACTGTTGGTATTTGAAGTAAAAAGTGAGCAGACCCAGTAAGCTGCTCATTAAGGGCTTGAGGGTCGATTAACCCCTTTGCTACTACAGTGCTTTCTAATTCCCAAGTATTGTCACGACATTTTGAAAGACACCTCTTTTGACATATGAGAGCACATAATATATAACGTACATGTTCGTTCTTACCCTTTGGTTACAAACGCTTAACTCTTAGACGTACAAATGCGTCCTTAAAAGTAGCATGCCAGTGTCGTTTTCAATGGCACCTGTACGTCCTACATACAAAGAACTATTACTACATACAGACTAATGAACTCAGTTAACTTGGTGACTCCAGCATTTGTAAAAACATGGCGTAGCGAAGTTTTACAACTCGTTGCTCTCTCTACCTTACTTGTATGAGCATCTGTATGTGTCCGTTCACTTCTTACTTCTATGCTCCTTTTCCATCTTGCACTACGCCTTTGCATGACCGATATTTGCACTCATTAAGTCATATTCATGATAACCAGGTCAGACATCATAAAGATATTGAATGGCCATTTCAGTAGTTAATTCGCTCTCATTAACCACTGCCGGGGGCCTTCCCCCAGGTGTTTCCTGACCAAATGTCCCTGAACTTTATGTGCTCAAGGAACTAAAACCCTCTACTGTAGCAGCTTTCTACCACCCATTTCACTTCCGCTTTCGTCGAATTAGGACTAATTCATTACTCGCCGGAAGTACCATTACCGGAAGTCCAATAAGTATGATATTGAGTTGAGGCAGCGGGCGGGGAGGCAATCCTGTCATATCTTCCATTACGCAGGAGAATTGGATCGTCTTAACCCTTCCCTTCTCTCCCCTACCTCTCAGGATGTGTGATTATGTCGATTCAACATTTCTTGCATGATCTTTTAAAAGTACTTAGATGTAGCTGAAATCGCCCCACCCGTTTCTCCATCTCATGCCACGCTTTTCGGCCCTTCTCTCCCCTCCCCCCCTCTCCCTTTCCTATTCAGGTACTGCGTGAGTGGAAGTAACGATTCTTTAAGGCTGCTTAGAGTCTACCTCGTCCAATGCTAATCTGCTGAGTGGAACCTTACAGTTACGCAAACCATTTTTTTAAAGTAGAGATAGAAAAAGAGAAAGAGAACAAGACAATATGAGTGAGTGAATGAGAGAAAGTGAGAGAGAGAGAGAGAGAGAGAGAGAGAGAGAGAGAGAGNCCCCCCTCTCCCTTTCCTATTCAGGTACTGCGTGAGTGGAAATAACGATTCTTTAAGGCTGCTTAGAGTCTACCTCGTTCAATGCTAATCTGCTGAACAGAACCTTACAGTTACTCGCAACCAGTTTTCAAGTAAAGATAGAAAAAGAGAAAGAAAACAAGAAAATATGAGTGAGTGAATGAGAGAAAGAAAGAGAGAGAGAGAGAGAGAGAGAGAGAGAGAAAGAGAGAGAGAGAGAGAGAAGAGAAGAGAAGAGAAAGAGAGAGAAGAGATTATGTAAGGTTACTAACAGAGTTATTCCTTAGAAATTGTCTAGAATCAGTTACCATAAACTAAGTTTTATTGTGCACAGTGCTACCCAGCTTTCACTGACATGAATGCTAATTCTTTTAATAGCAGATCTTTCCCAAAAAAATGCACTGGAATCACTTCAGCATAGCTGGCTTGTACAGTAACTGACTAGACAATTTCCATGGAATGGCCCAGTAGGAATCGCCACCCCGTGCAGCGTGACTCCTTTGTTTTTCAACATCATGTTTACGCGAATACATCTCCACAGAGTTCATAGACGGTATTCTGGTATGCAGACCTATTTGTGTGACTGTTAAGTTCATTAACATGTCTCTCTCTCTCTCTCTCACTCTTTATTTCCTCTCTTTTTCTTTCTTTCGTTTCATCTTTGAGTACAGGACACAATATTGACGTTTCTGTTGGAAGTTAGTCAACCGCACAGCAAAATGCGTTATCAAGGGCGGATCATTGCTTTCAGAGAATAAAACAATTAAATAAAAACGTAAACAAAAACTATAAAATGAAGCTGGCAAAACAAAACAAAACAAAACAAACAACTACCCGGTGCTTTTCTGTTGACTGCCCTTCCCATCATTGATTAGAGTGATGTTGATTTATTATTCCTTGGCTATTTTTAACCCTTTGATTTCCCTATCTGTGGGCTATATGGCTTTCAGTTGGCTTGGAGAGTAAAATTTTGATGCGTGTCATGTTTTTAGTTTTTGGCTTTCATGCACGTTTGCACCTTTCGTACGCCACAACAACATTATCAACAACAACAACAACAACGACAACAGCAGCAGCAGCAAAGCAACAGCAACAAGGGTTATCCCAGGCAGGCGGTCGCTCTCTGAATTGCCATCTGGATTTATCCATCCATTCCTGATACTCCTTTGGAAATATAAATGAAATATTAATAAATTAGAGGCAGAGTCCTAACTGCCCAGGCCTTTGAATTCACTTTCAAAATTTATCAAGATAATTATTGACCATGTTAAAACATAGACAAACACTTCAACTACTAGTTCCAGTATCCAGTCGCCTGAAAGTGTTAAACACGATTTTTCATTAATCTTTACCAGCGTGTGCCCTTTATGTGTATGCTTGCGAGTGGATGTAGTCATACATACATATATCGTTGATTATTTATTATACTTCACAAGAAGTTTTTGTATTGCTCATATGTTTATTGTACGAAACATGAGCTTAATAAAGTTATTGTTATTGTTATTGTTATTGTTATTGTTATTGCCTCACTGGGATCCTCTGCTCGCAAGAGGTTCAGAGTTGTCCCCCTTGCCTCCGACCAGATCCTTTGTCGTCATAGTAAAACTCGCACTGTAGAACTTTCAGTGACAGATCATCAGCTCAGTCTAAGAATAACAATGGAATTACTAAGCTCAGACAACAAAATGTGAAATGTAATATTGTTAAGAAATACTGTGAAATTGTCATGCAAAGCGAATCAAATGTGCCTCTGGACAATAAAATATCATCTTTTATCTTATCTTATCTTATCTCATCTTATCTTATCTTATCTTATCTTATCTTATCTTATCTTACAACTGATTGTAAATGAACAGGTGTAACACGTATGGGTTTAACAATTAATTCATTCGTTCACTCATCCAAACTACTCTTCCATCAATTGCACACTTCCTCCTGCTTTCTACATCTTTCTATCTCTCTCTCTCTCTCTCTATCTCTTTCTCTCTCCCTACCTACCTCCCTCATCTACGTCCACTTTGCAAAATCCTGGGACTCTTTCAAGCTGTATTTGAGTCAGCACTAAGTCTCGTTTTGGGAAAAAATAGCAACTTTATTAGAGTCCTTGGCCAGATAACTGGAGATCCTCTCTCTCCGTCTACATCTTATCTAGCCTTAAATCTGTCCATAACACTTAACCTTAATCAGGCATTGCTGGGGATAGTCTCAAAATACTGCAAAGTGGACACAGAATATAAATTAAATATGGTCGCTGTAGGGCAAGAGTAGACCATCTCACATCCGCTGTGTTTTGAGAAATTGAGGGATAGATTTTATGTTACCATTGAGTAATAAAGACTCGTACAAGAGAAAAGTTGGTGTTAGAAGTCCCCACAGGCAAAAATTGCAGATATATCGATATTTATAGCAAGAATGGATCAATATCTATTTATAAAATCGTTTACCGCCAAAATCGCAAAAGATGTAGGATGGACCTCTCTTGCTCCACGGCGACCATAATTATATACGGAGGCGAAGAAGCATATT
>JAWQUT010000100.1:1420586-1472038 GCA_033807755.1 Ellobium chinense | reverse complement strand
CCCCCAACCGTCTTCTTTCTCATTACTGAGATGCGGGTCAAAGTAGCGACGATCCTGGTAAAGCGAACGTGCTTCGGTTGAAAGTCGGTTCTAGAGGAGCTACAAAATCACCCAGCATTCATCAGTAGCCAACAAAAGGCAGGGAGACAGCTTCGCGAGTATCCGCAGTGGAACCTCCGCAGTGGATAAACAGACCGAGCCACTGATGATACTGCACTATTTAATGAAAGAAACACATGAGGGGTGGCAACATCAGTCACTAGTTATACTGCTGTAAAAAAGTGCAACTTTTTTTTTGTTGTAAAAAAAATGGACTTTACATAATAGCTAGTCTTCGATTGTGAATCATCTCCCTTGGCGACTCATGAATGGACTGCCTAAGCAAAGATAAGATAATGATCTGTCTGAGAAGCATTTCATGTGAATCAATGTCTGGAATGTTCTCAACAAAGGATGCAGTAAATATTGCTATAATTGTGAACTAAATATTCACTACAAGTAAGCTTTTGTGTATCAAGTTTATTTAATTTAAAGCCCGTCAGCAACTATTAATTTGACAGGAATTATTCAAAATATTGATTCACCAATGAAATCTATGACTGCTGAGTGATGGTTTCCTGATAATTTCCTGTAGGAAATGATCAGTTTCAAGTGCAATCTCCTGTTCATCAGGGGGGATAATTTCATAATATTAAATTCTTTATGACACTCTGACCATAATTTTGTTCAGACGTTTAACCTGTTTACTTTAAATATATTGGTACAACCACTTTGTACTTTTGATATATTTGTATGTGGCCACTACTTTACCGTTTGTCATATGACTGAAAACATCATTAGCCTAGGTAGTATCGATCAAATGCACCACACATAATAACATTATTGATTGCCTGCATTCCTTTTGATGTCATTAAACAGCAAAGAAACAATAAGTGTGCCCCGAGAAATTATGATGTTTACACTACTCTCTTCCCCAGCTGTGAAATCTACTTTCCTGTGCGGTTGGTAGAGGGGTCTATCATGGCAGCTGTGACAGAAATTTGATTAGTAATTATAGTATTGATACGCCGATTCATGAAAAAAACAAAACAACTCAATAACACTAGAGCTTACGAAAGCACGGAGGGCTTTCATGGCGTCTACAGGCACCTCATAACTGAGAACTTGGACATTAAGAATGGGATTTCTTACCATCGCAAGAAGTGCATCAACTCTTCGTGTCGAATGCTTTAAGGTTACAGGCCTGTAACTGTACTTTCACTTTTGGGTCCTACTTAGGGGTTATATTTCATCTCAACTTTTCCCTCCTTTGGCATGCCCTGCTTCCAGTAATAAGGGCTCCAGGGAGGAAATTTTGATATCATGGGAAACTGTGTCCATTTTACTTTATTTTGCCAGGCACTATTTAGCCCTGGGCTGGAACTGCCAGGTCAAGGGTGTGCTCAGGTGAAAGAGGAGGGGTTTGGCGTTGACCGGTGAAAAATGTAGGCTCTGTTTACAAATAGCAACCAAGCTCAAAATTTCAACGGGCTTGCTAGGGTTGGGTAAGTCTTAAAATTTGGGCCACATAATGAGCTTCAATCTGGTATGGGTCTGTGTGAAAGCTAAAACTTTGGGTTCAGAGGGCAACTCAAAATTTTAATATAGCCCACAGAGGAAAAAAGGGTCCAATCCCATTACAGGTCTGTAACCACAAAGGGTACATTCAGCATCCATGCAGTTAATGTAATTTTCGCGATGGTAAGAGATCCCATCGGTACGATTCAAGCTCTCAAATGCCACATCTATCAGTAATACCAGAGGCAAAAACAAACAAACAAACAAAAAATCAGCACAGTATATTAGACTATTTTGTCTGTTTTTGTCCTGCGTCTATTTTTGACAAAAACACATGCGGTTGCACTTTGTAATATTAGCCATTTTACACGCAGATTGCACAGTCAGTTAATTTTGGAGAAGCTATGACTTTACAGCTTCGGTTAAATTTTAAGTAATAATTTAACTATTGTTAAAGACAACCAAAATTAACTGCTGTAAATTCAAAGCTTTTCAGAAATTAACGTCACTGGCTGATATTCCACTGGGATTTACATAAACTTGCATGATTTCAGCAAAATAATCCAGCCGAAAAAACAACAACATTACGCACGTGATGGCAATACAATAACATTACCGCAGTGATCTTTGTATTCCAGGTTTAGTCCAGATTCATCATTTCTTGAAGTATATTACAACTGAGACTATGACGACGGATTCAATATGTGTGAATCATATAATCGTTATAAATGAATATCATAAATCCTGCTAGTTAGAGATTCAATGCAACAACGTCAGTGCTATTCTGGGTGAATTAGACTAAATTTTCCTTTGGCTTTAAAGCAGAGAAATAGTGATCGAAAAAGAAAAGACACTTCTTTTATCAATTAATGTGACATCCAAATTAAAGGTGACGTTCCTCCGACTTTCTCGTGAGAGTATACAGTAGAACTAAGCGGGATTCCAGCCCACTCGATCAGCCATCGATCTCTGCCAATGATCGGTTATAACCAAGGTCAAGCTCCAGTTAACAGCCCTGCCATTCAGTCGATAGCAATAACACTGCACGCAAATTACTGTTACTTGAGACTACAGATGGGGGACTCGCTAACAGGAGGAAATAGGGCGAACGAACGAGGATGAGTTGGTGAAATAAAGAAAGATTCTTGTCTCTAGTAGCCTCGACAGTTCTAGTTCTGCTAACTTCGGTTGATGGGCCCATAATGAGTGAATGTTTCGAAATCTCCATAACATCTACAAAGCTTCTACGGAGCACCTTGCTTAGCAGTACTGTAAAACGGCTGTCTTAAGGCAACTACTTCTGACCGGACAATATTGATTGGGCAATGTTCGGTCATTAAATATAATATAAACCATTGTCCGGTCTTTCCTGATCTTCTGAACGATCTGCAGTTTGATATATCGACGGCTTAGTGCAAGAAGTGCATATCTCCACGTTGCATGGTTTTGAGAAAATGGCAAATGAAAATTATGGCATCATTTCAGTTAGTGTCAAAATCTTGTTTTTCAATTTTTTTTTTTTTTTGCTAACCAACCACACTAGTTGTAGTGTTTGACCTACTAAACAATTTCAAGTATTCAAAACCAACGCACTGCACGATGCAGAAACTCCGATCCGGCCAAAAGTGGAGAGATGCACTTTTTGCACGAAGACTTCCATATTCACTGCAGTGTGGGCGTGTTCTGGTATGCAGGACGGCTCTGTCGTCAGGGGACATAATAAACCCTTTTTTATTTAACTCCCCTGCATTTAGCTTCTCATAGCTCAACAAGTCGATACAGACCATTTCAAAGAACATTTTCTAACTGAATGCTTCAAACGATGAAAAGAAGTTAATGGCTGTGGAAGTTTTTGTTAGTGGATATAAAGAAATTAATTTACTGGTTCCAGGAGACAAAGACAAAATAATCTTTCGAAAATTAAAACTGCCGAGGCAGAGCGAATTGAACCTGTAAAGAGTGAACGAGTTGGAACTAAGAATAGAATCACCAGCCCTAGAGTTCCTCGGTCCACTAAAACATGCGTGGCATGTCCAAGGTTCTCCCGTGCCCGCGTGGGATTAATCAGCCATTTCCGGATTAATCAGAACAACTGAGACATCAATTGTTGAACCTAGGGGCATCACCAACAACCTCGGACACACACACATCATCATCATTATCATCATCATCATCATCCCCATCCTCATCATCACTGTTGTAAAATAGGGGAACATTTTAAAACACTACTTCATCTCAATATTCATCAACTTTGAATGAAAAATCTATATTAGCTAATATGTATTACAACAATAATAATAAACAGTTCGGGTAAAGCATTCTTCTATAGAAATTAAATGACTTGATGAAAACATAGTATACACGGTGGTGAAAAGTTTAAACGAAAAAAAAAAGCATTGGTAGGTGAGCTCGAAATCAGAGTTAGGTTAAACTTAGAGCAGATATCTTAAAAATATCAAGTCATCATCATCATCATCATCATCATCATCATCATCATTATTTTCAAAGATATATAAACTCTCAAAACTGTGGTAATCATTGTCATCATCATCATCATCATCATCATCATCATCATCATCATTGGAGACCCTCGGAACGCCGTCAGATGAAACAATCGACCACAAACTATTAAATTTTAGAGGGTTCGTTTCAACCACTAAGCTTCACCACGGTATTGCTTCACTCAGCCCGGCTGATTCACCTTCTAATACCAATATAGACTAGACCAACTCTGCACCTTCTGGTCAGCATCGACAAGCGGCTTCTCTCAAAGTAAAGCTTTTGTTGCGTCCCGTGGGTTTCATGCCGATGTAGCGCAGAAGATAACGTGAACATTATTTGAATGCAGCAAAACAAACGAATGATTGACAGGACAAAGATTCAATCAGATCTGTGCGGGCTTCGCCAATTATCAGATAAACCTGTGATTTGCTTTAATAGATTGCTCGGGTGCAGGTACAGATTTGTAGAAAATAGATTGTGTTTGTACTGGGCTCATGGACGTTCTGGTTCAAGGAAGTCATCGTAGTGCAATGAACGACGATAGCTGATTGAAGAGATAAGAACTGGTCGATGCCAGACTTTATGGTAAGTTTATAGTAAAAGAACTCCTACCATCACAATGCATGACCGAATATTAAAAATTATAAAGTCGTGGTTTCAGTCCTCTCAAACGGTCATGTTGCAAGTACATGTAGGCTACCTTGGGAAAGCACTTCATACACATTATTCTCAGTCCAGCCGTCTGTTAAAAAGGGTACCTGGCTATAGGAAGACATTGTCAGAATGCTAGTGATCAGCGCTTAAGGATGACAGAGGCACTGCATGCTCCCCAGTAAGTTGAAAAGAGAGTGATCATGCCTGCTGGGGTAATGGTAGTGTTAAGTCAAATTGTGACAACGATCAGAACAACGAATGTATCAGTCACTAAGAGTGTCATATACATTTATTTTAGTTTGGAAGTATCAAATGTAAAAGAGGTATGAGTCATCTATGTTTAATATTAATAATAAAGTACCTTTCTGTGGCTCCCACGTACCACATTGTGAACCCTAGACTCTTTGCAATATCATTTAGCAACAACAACAACAACAACAACAACAACAGCAACAACAACAACAACAACAACAAAACAACAACAACAACGATGACGACGACGACGACAACAACAACAACAACAACAACAACAGCAACGACAACATCAACATCAACAACAACAACAACGACGACAACGGCGGCGACGACGACAACAACAACAACAACAACAACAACAACAACAACAACAACTACAAGCAGGGAAAGTCTATCATGGATTGACTGATTATTTGGTGGCATTTATAATCGTTTAGAAGGGGTTGCTCTATTCGGTGATTTCCAAACAACTCCAAAAATCTCATTTCCCCACATGAAGAACATCAGGGAATGGATTACTCGATGCAGCAAAAAACATCGAAAGACAACCAAATAAACTGATAAAGAGTCGACGCGAATAGCCAATCACATTTGCCAAGGTTTTGGGGACGTCAGATAAAACAGGTGACCTGGTGCAACCGATTGCTGAGGTGCACGAAAAGAGCTTCAGAAAATGTTTATTGTATTTGTTTTAGGTTTATGGCCTTCCAGGTTCAGAGTGCGTCACCTTAGTGCATGGAAGCCATCTCTGATTAGAGGGATTACTGCTAAATGGAATGTCGATGTTAGATTGACGATAGTGTGTTGGTGAAAGCTTCTTTACATCTTCTTTGTAAACGGTACAAGGGCAAAATTTAGAGGGATCAGATATTATATCAAGGCAGTTCGACTGAGTCTCTTCAACAAAATTTTGAAGTCATTAAGAACACAATATGATATGAGTCGATATCTTTCAGGCATTTCCTCGAAAGTGGATGAATTATAATATTCTCTGATAATAATTATTATCTCATTATTCGGAGATGAAATCCTTAAATTATGAATTTCTTATTAATATGATTACCTTGCTAGTGACGTCTCACTTAGTAGTTCAGTCAGTCTGAATCTGGCACATTCCTGGCTAATGACATGTACAGTGGAAAAGCCACAATAATACAAAAGCCATAATAATAATTCTATACCTGAAAATATTCTTCATAATTCAAGCACTGTCTTTACTTTTCTTTAAGCCGTATTTACTGTAAGCGCACTCTGTCACCAAATGCAAAAGTGGGAGTGTAATGTAATCTTGACTTCATAATAAGGCAGTGACTCAAGTTGAAAGAAACGAAAAAAAAAAACCCACCTCTTGATTGAGAACTGGCATGAGAGCATACAAATTTTATCTCTTGATCTTCATTATTTTCCATTTATCACTTGGAAAAACAACACCAATAAAACATCCTTATAATATTTTGTCACATCTTCCTTTTGTTCTTTACTCTGTTGGCTATACAAGATTTTGATAAACATGGGTGTAACTACAATATAGTCTCCATAAGTGTAAACTACTTTAGAAAGATGTCTTATCATAAAAACGGATCAGGACAATGATAGTACCGTAATATCTCAGACTGTCTCATTGAACATTCCTTGGTTTGGAAACACCTGAGCTGATAAAGGTTGAGTAATCTTTATATAGCCACAACGGGCAGGTTAACTCTAACTTCCAGCCAATAAAAATGAGGCTAATATAAACAAGAATAATAATGTGATTAGCTGGAATCCTATTCATGAATATTACATCACAGCAGAATGAATTATGGATAATCTACAGCTAAATATAACTGTCTCTTGCTTCGGGCGGAGACATGTTACATTTTCCAAACTTCTAACCAGGAAAAGCTTTCATGATTATGTCTGTAATCCAGCTCTAGAACACATTTTTCTGCTATCTCTAGTCGCAAGAGCTAATACCCTTGGGTCTTAAGCGATCGTTTTGCCCCGGCTACAGTAATTCACGTGGCGCTTTAAATCCATGTCGTCTGCTTATTCCCGCACCTTAATGTTCACATTCTACTTCCCACGCTTTTTCAAACTCAATCATTCCTCACACGCTCCAAGCCTTCTGCCCATCCTTTTTGGTATGAGTATTCGATACAGTTGTAATGACAATACAAACCTAGAAAGCGCAAACCGATCTGTTTGAATGACGCGTTGGATAGGATTTGCTATTCTATACTACAAATACAGTAACTACATGCTCTGGGATTTGGCGATATTCTCTCCCTTTTTTTCCCGGTTATCACAGTTCTGTGTTTTCGTCAAATTTTATTTATAAGATTCAAAGTCAGTGTTTATTGTAGGCGATGTGATCAATTCCAACATATTTACAGAACATTTATATGAAATAAGAAGGATACAATATAAATGAGAAAACACTTCATAAAACCCCATGAACTCTTACTCTGTTGCTCCAAATTTCTCTGTTCTGTCACGCTGTTCTATCTTTTTCTCGGAATTAAAGCTTTCTCTCACATTTGCCCAAAAGCATATAATATTTTCTTTATTTGAACTTTCCCGTGTACCCTTCTTCCTCCTTTCACCCGCTCACTCATCCCACCCTCTTCAAGACACACACATGTACTCAAATTTTCCCAATCGCTCACATACATACGTACGGATAGACAGACAGAAGCGCGCTTCATAATCAAACTTATAATGCACAAGCATGACGTCGAATGGAAGAGATATCAGTTCTAGTCATTGAACGATCCAGAATTTAACTAGAATCAAGACATCTGCCAAAAACAGTCCATGAAGATAGTGTACTCTTTTCCACCAAGTACATCTGCTGTAAGTTATGAAATGAAAGTCTGAAGATTTTTTTTTTTTATAAAGGAACTATTTGGTATCTCGTTTTATTAGTATTCTTAGGTAAACCAGTATCGAATACAGCATTGAAATGGTGAGTTCTAACATCACTATTTTCAAATACTCTTAACTGGATGCATCCGAATCCGCCCATCCCTAACATCTCACACCGGAAACTGGCTTGGTCTCCCACAAATCCATTTCCATCCTGGTCTGCCTCTTCTCTCGGAGACATCCTCACTGTCCCTGCAATTTGAAGTCTCCAGCAATGGCTCATCGTGCATGCATGCCTGCTCCAGGCCGCACTCTGATAAAAGAGGGTATGCTCATGTCTTAACATCTTTATGATATCTTAAGTCTCCTAGAAAATAATAAATGAAAGCTTTTTTGCTCACCTTTTCTTTTTCTCTAAAAATCTCAGTAGTTTTGCCTTACCGTTCTAAGTTCATGTGTTTTCTGCATATGAAGAAGGACTTTAGGCAGAAAATTTATGTACATATTACGTTTGTTAAATTCTTACAATTTGTCTTTATTTACGTATTTATATCCAGTGCGGATTAATGTTTTGTAAATAAAAATAATAACTCTGGAAGGTATCTGTGTTTACCGTATTGAGCAGCAACTGCGATTGAATGAAATACAGTTAAGGGTAGTCGACTGCTTTTGAAGTCTTATTGTAAAGATGAAGTACGAGTAGAGGGCGCAGTGTTATATCAGCCGGTGTCCCAACCAAGCCCACGGACAAAAATTCACGCAGGAACCTATCCCGGCTTCCACAGATATTCGTGTTGATTTTCACGATGTTCTACAAGCGTTGGTGCCGAACGTCTACCGATAAAGTCATCACGCTCATAGACAACAAAGATAACGTTGGGCAACTGCAGACAAAGTAGTGAAGGGTGGAAAGGAAGAATGTTGTTTTATCATGACAACCCTTAACCAGTTTCTGGCCGGGGACAATCGAACAAAAACACAAGGGACAGTGAATAAACAAGACAATGTTGGTCTTTCTCAAGGACGAAAATCACCAGACAAATACAATGTCTGAGATAACGGCACATTGTAATCATCATTTGAGAACTTGCTCAACGATGGGAACTTTTACCACTGTAAAAATTATATATTGAGAACGAATACATTAATGATGGAATTTCCTATCATCGTAAGGAGTACATTGACCCTGCATGAGTAAACGCTACTAAGGGTGCATGCAGCACCGATGCACTAAACTAATTCTTACGATGGTAAGAGATCCTATCGTTAGTGCGCAAGCTCTCAATTTTCACCTAATGAATTACGAAATGGAAGAATTCATCTTTCTAAAAAGCTAAAAAGAAAAAGCTTTCCATGAGGCTAAACTAGACTAATCGACGCCCCTTCTTGTCTACATTGCAGCTCTGTTTTCCAATTACAACATTTGTTTACCAGTAACGTTTCGCATCACTAGATCTAGATCATTCAGACTTTCTAATCTTTCCCTCAAGTCATGGCAAATACACGCTTGTTTGTCCTAGCTAGCTGATTCGGAAAAGTAAATTGGCGACTACTGTTTATATATCACTACAATACTTCTATCCTCACGTCATCAGCTACTTTTGCCTGTTAGGGGGTTGTTTTTTTCTTGACATTAAGCAAGGTTTAATCGAAGAGTAATGTGTAGTCTATATCTCATCCAAAAAGAAGAACCATTATCTTGAAATTCACTTTGAATGTACAAGTCACAAACTGAGAAATTAAGAGTGCTGGCATACACTAATATAATCCATTCATAATCTGGCTGAATATAAATCAGGTCACGTTGGAACATAAAAATTATAGATAACACCTCAAGTAAGGGGAGGGAAAGCTAACGAACGCAGCAGGAGAAAAAACGGACGCGGAGGAAGGAACACAGCAATGTCAATAGATTAGAGACCACACACAGATGTGACCACTGCAACAGAGCCTGTCACTCACGCATTGGTCTCTACAGTCACAAGCAACTCTCTCCCACCTGAACAGACAACGAGAACAGCTAAGGTGCAAACACATGGTCAGTTTAGACCGACAGAGGCCTCCACATGGAGGGGGGAGGAGTGAGAGTGAGGAGGGGGGTGTAAGGTGATCAGCTATTCGCCAGCTTAAGCAAACAAATCAAGAACATTCAGGTTATCAGGGGTACTACAGGAAACAATGGCGGATGCTTGTCCCGGATTCTATGATTACTGTTTCCCTATTGTCTTATCAGATAACTCACTGAGCTACATTACGTGATGCTTTGTTATCTGTATCCGAGACACGAGCAAGTTTTTGTACCTCACCTTTCCTTCCCTTGCCCCCAGAACACACACACACACACACACACACATACACACACACACACACACGCACGCACGCACACACATACACACACACACACACGAAGGCACACATACATACAAACACACACACACATACACATAAACACACACACACACACACACACACACACACACACGTACCTCGAGGATTAGGATACCTTTATTCGTCCACAAAGGGAAACGTGTCTTCGTTACAATGGTGAATCAGGTAGATATTGATATACCCATACTTACATGTATGTAAAGAGCAGGTGTTCCAGGTCATGGAATGATGGTTTCCAGCCTCTGAGTTAAAGAAAAGACCGAAAATGCACGACATAAATATGCGCGGTTTTGTCGCTGAATCCCTTAGCCACCCGCTGTGCGCGGTCGTACAAGAGGGAGGAAGAAATGTCGCTAGAAGACACCGATAATCTCCCCTGTTGTCAATGTCATCGGTGCCATCTCTCTCTCGTCAGGGCCAATAGCAGGTTCAATCATGGATAGGATGTCACGTGACAGTCACGAGGGGTCTCTGATGCCCAGATAGATTGATTGGCTGGTTGATTGGGTGATTGGTTGAGTGGTTGGTTGATTGATTGATTGGCTGATGGACTGACTGACTTTTTTGATTTGTTAATTGTTTGAGTTATTGATTGATTGGTTGATTTACTGATTGTTATTCGATGGTTGGTTGATTGATCTAGTAATTAATTGGCTGACTGACTGATTGACTGATTGGTTGCTTGCCTGGTTGCTTGCTTGCTTATTGATTGATTGACTGATTAGCTAAATGATTTATTGGTTAATTCACTGATGCATTTTTGCTTGATGTTTGATCTGTCTTGTCGTTTGTCATGTGTGAATGTGTGCCCACATATCAAATTGTGGTATCAATAAAGTTTGGAACTTTGATTGTTTCAAACATTGGTCTTCGCAAATGTGGCATTAAGAAATGGACATCATTCTGACTGTTCAGAAAATTCTGAGGTCTTCAATTGTGGTCGTCCTCTATTTCTTAAATTCATAAGAGAAAACGGAGAAAATGGACACGGAAGTAGAATTGTCCAAATTCTTTTCCAACATGTAATTTGACATTTACTACATCTTTATAGAATTGTTTCTGTCACAGAAAATTTGTCTTGGTGGTTTGATTTGGCTCCAACCTGACGACATTTTCTGAAGAAAAAAAAAAGAGAAAAGTAAACTTATCATTAGCCCGCCCGTTGCAAACGGAGAAATGGGTAAGAAAATGTCACTCACAGACGACAGAGAGAGCGTTTCACGAAATTTCATGATTTGCCAATTTGGAAACAGTGGTTAGAATGTCAAGTAATGTCATCCTACGAATTTGCCTCACGCATATTGCTTCTATAGGTGAAACAAATATAATATACATGAACAGTAGAACTTGAAACCACACAGCAAAAATGACAAAATGCATTCCTGAATTTGTGGGAAAACATTGCGTGAAGGCAAAATAAAGCCTTTACGGTAATGTTTGTGTGAGCCCTCGGTTTGCTAAACGACGTTAAATTTACTGCCCTTCTTTCTATTTGTATGTAAATTCAAATTGCGAGAACTTTAAAAGAGTGATACCCGCGTCGGCAGCTTATCGTAATCTGAATCATATCAATAATAATGCGGTTTATAAATCTCGTATCCAGGCTTATACCCGCTCACACAATTTCACACTATTATTACTTCAGCAGGCCCGATCACTCTAGGACCTTTTCATCTCCCTAGGGAGTATACAGTGTCCAGTTCATTTGGAGGCACTGATCAAAAGCATTCTGTTAATATCTTTCACTGCCTACAGCCAAGTAGCTATTTATACAGACGGGAAGACTGAGGAAAATGTGGATACAATGCTTTCCCTTTGCACTTACAATACAACCGTGATCGGGAACGAACCCAGGGCCTTTAGATTTTGAATCCAATGCCGCAGCAAGTCGGCCACGCTTTCCGCATCGATGGCTGCAGATCAAAGGACCAGTCTTGGCCATCTTGGAAGTTCCTGTGGTTCGAGGAGAAAATTCTACTAAATGGCTCAAAAAGGCTTCTACAGTTAAGTTCATCTTAAGACCAAAAATTTCAGATAAAGCCATAGAGTAGGAGAAAAATAATGCCTTTATTATATAAACAGGGCCTATTTCTAATGATATAAAAGTGTAATAGACTTTTCGTATGTTAAACGTTACATAAATTTGACCTTTGACCTGCTTACGAATACTTTGTCCCGTTGCATACTGTATTTTCCCCATGTGCCGTGGCTGTGGTCTGGGCTCATTCTCAATAAACTTGGTAAACTTATTAAACTTGATTGGAAGCCTCGGAAACCTCTAGGTGTATGAGTATGTGGTGCCGTTTCTTATGCAACTATTTTCATTGCCGTAGGGTTTCCCTCGGTCTAGATTGAAAATAAAACTATTTCAGTGTGTCTTTCTTATCACATGTCATCGTTCTCTTCACGTTTAAATTCCAGATCAGTTAAACATTTGAATTAGAAGTACTTGAAATGTCACAGTGTTTGTATGGTCTAAAGTTTCTTCGATGACTGTCTGCTGTTTGGGTCTACTTTGTGTCGCGTAACGGTTCATTGTGATTGATGTGTCTCAAACAGGGTGAGGGCAACTTCAGAGTCCTTTTCACAATTCAAATTCATATTTGTTTCCTATTAGTTATAGCCTATATAATAAAAAGGATCTGAAAATCGTGTTTGTTTGATATCAGATTTATGAAATTTGTTATTCATATATCGTTATCACTCGCCAGAGGCTTGCGAATACGATAAATGTATAACTTATTTCATAAATCTGATATCAAACAAACACACATTACAGATCCTTTATTTATTAAATTTCTGTGCTTTCCATTCTTTACCCTCTATAAAGCTCAAATATTTCTAACTTGCAGTGCTCATGACCCTGACGGTGTCCTTTATTTGTCCAAGGAAGTATAATATATGCAAGCTTTTAAGGTTTGGGTCACATGATAGAGGAGGAAGTGAGAAAAAAATCATTACATCGCAATATGGGCTGTGGGCGTAGCGTTAAAAAAGGAGGCCAAATATGAAACAAAATATGCGTAGGATGCCGATCGGAATGCCAGAGTGCGCAATGGATGTCCAAAAAATAGCAAATATTTGCGACGTGCATGAGATTTTTGTAAATACAGAGCTTTGACTCCAAACATGATATTTACTGTAGTTTCGCAACTGTGAATTATGGCGTCTGTGTTGCAAAATAGTTTGTCATAAAGGCAGCAACACCAGTCCTACATAATATACTCTGTTTTCAGAAACATGTACCCACATCGATGGCAATGTGGTTGCACATTCCTCCCCCTACAGCCGTCATTATTTGTATTGATCGTGCCCAGACGACGCAGTCACTCTTGCATCTAAGCTAGTCTGGTCTACATCAAGATCTAGAGACACTTTTTTTTTTGTTTTTGTCTGAAACGATCGGTCAAGTTTTGCAATTTGTCTCCTTAAGACATCTTCAAGAATCCACAAGAGACTTATGTCTGTCGCTAACCAAACTCTAGTGCGGCCCGGCTGACATGAACGAGCATCACAGACTTCATTAAGGTTAGCAGTGCCAGACAAGGACGGTTAGAAAAGAAGAGATGGAAAGCTGAAAGGTAGAGGAGAATACGAAGCAATTGGGGATGCAGAGAAAAGAAAGTGAAGACGAAAGAGCAAAGTGGGATGTTCGGAATCAGTTTTTGAAGATATGCAGAAATTCTCTCATCAATGTTTGGTTTAGAGTTAGAGGCAGGATTAGGAATACGGTTAGGGAAAACAGCATCCTTTGGACATAATATTGTTAGTTGGAAACCCTCTCGTGAAGTTTTGCTCTTTCTAAGCCGTTGCCCAGATCTTTAAGCAAGCACTAGAAGGGAGAGTCTTTGGATCTGTTGGTGAATGTTTGCGTACCAGGAACAATGAAAGAGACAGGGATAGTTATTTGCGTCACATCTCAATAAGTCCACATTATTTTTTTCATAAAATTTTAGCCTTGTACATTTTTCTTCTCCTTGGCCATTTCTGAGAAAACACCGCTGGAACACCTGGGATGTTCACTCAATGTTCGCTGTCATTACTCATGCTGCGTGACGCCATAAAACGAGAAAAGCTAGCAGACGATTGGTGGGGACGCATGCTCAAACTGTCTGGACCAATCGTCTGCTAGCCTATCTCGCTTTCTGACGTCCCCCAGCACGGGTAATGGCGGTGCGCCCCTGGTGAAAATCCCAATACCCCTACTTTGTTTTCTCAGAAAATGTCAGGAGTATGAAAGACACACGCGGTTGAAATTTTATCAATAAATAATATGGACTTACTAGGCTGTAAAGCAAATAACTATCCCTGTCCAGTGTGTAAATAGTGAAAACAGATCCCGTCATAGAAAACAATAAAAGAGTTTAATCAAATATTTACTAAAAATCTTATTATGCTATAACACTATTTACACACTGATTTCCACCCGTCCGCAGTCTCCACACTTTTTTTGTATCTCTGTCCATTTAAGAATTGGAAGATCATAACGTATTATTCGGAACCCACGGAAATGTCATTAAATTTGTCAACAAACAGCCTAGACTGCAAGTAATGTATAATGTATTTTTGTCAGTGATAATATTGTTCCTCCATGGGTTATCATCATTTTACATTCTCAACCCCCATCTCCCGCCCTCTTCCTAAACCAGTCTATATCCGCCCTCAAAAAAATCACAGCCAAATGCAATCATACAATGAAACTGGCCTAATCTATCATGTCACTGCAACCTGCAGTAAGTGAATCTCAAATTCCCGTTTGACCTCGTTGCATTACTCCAGTCATTTGCACCATAATATTTTGGTAAATTTATCTCACTAACTCGACATTTCAAGCGGGCCCTCAAGATCTCCAGATCATAAAGTCCTTTTGTACGAAACCACATGCATCTTGTTGCCGTGGATTAGAAAAAGGAGGCAAAGGTCTCCAAGGAGGGATTGATCCAGATTCATCCAACTGACCTCACATTTAAACTACCGGAGAGTGGAGAATCAATGTTTCATGACTGATGGAATAGCTTCATATTGAAGGAACTAGGACTTGGTGCATGGTGGGAAATGTTGCCAATGTAACGCTTCATGAGCCTCCATGTTTGTCGTCATCTTACGAAGGGACATTAATATGCGACACTTCGTCACACTCATTCCACATTGACCTGAGTCATTAAAAAAAAAAATTGAGGTTGTTAAGAAATTTAGCGCGCTCAACCTGTCGCTCAAAGCAAACAAAAAAAAAGAAAGGCAGATGTCGTTATGCTGTAAAATTGGGACAAAATAACAACTCTATACTTTGCAGTTGTTTTTCTAGGAAATAAGAAGATAAATGCAAGATCACTGTACTATAAGCAACTTAAATCATCAAAGCATGACATGGGTAAATGCGAAATGAACGTGACGATTTGCTGGTTTTCAAGAGCACCAAACTACGGGATCAGATTTCTCTAGGAACAGGAGAACTTTTTCATTACTGGTCATTCACCCTGAATCACACCACCACACTCTGTCACGGAAGAGTATACCTCAATTTTCCGGCAATTTTGCTAAGAATGTTAAACAATCAAGTCCTTGGTATAAAAGCCAAGTAACCTCCACTGATTTCATATATAGAATATAGAACCTCAATATTAAGTATGCTCTAGGTTCTTGAACAAAAAAAACCCATCAAAACAACTCATTATTACTAAGGTATATTAAGGGAATCCCGCACAAAAAGTCACACGGACAAAAAAACCACATCGGCAGTATACACTATCATGCATGAAAATCGAAAACTAGCCGCATGTTCTATTATAATATTTTTTGTGTCAAACTCATTTTGAACTGAAAAACACACAACCTTGTCGCAATGATTTAAACATAGTAGAGATCAAAAACTTTCGTAAAGTCAAATCCCGCATCCGTTTTAGTTGCCTATAAATAAGCAGACATAGATTCATTGCTCACAGCTCTTTTGTCGGTTGTCTCTTTGTCTCACCCTCCAGTTGTGCTGGAGTTGTGCACTCTCAACTTGATTTGACCTTGCGTAGCCTAGCCTCGTGACACATGGAGCAACATTGGTTGGTCCATACAGCTGAACTGAATGCATGGTCTTGTGATAGGTATCCAGTACTCCTTGGATACCTTGACAATAAGGATTCTAAGGGTTGCCATTCTGGACAGAAGGAGAAATTAATTTCACACTTCCAAATTCAAGTCTTAAAAATTTCAAACGAAAACGTGTAGTCTTTCAAACGAAAACGTGTAGTCTTTCAAACAAAAACGTGTAGTCTTTCAAACGAAAACGTGTAGTCTTTCAAACGAAAACGTGTAGTCTTTCAAACAAAAACGTGTAGTCTGGAAAGACTGAAATTTTATACTGGTTCAACACCACATATTAATAGGACATAAATCTTAGGGGGCTTAAACCTCTTGTGTGGTGCAAATGCAAAAATCACACCCCCCACCCCACACCTCTTTACCAGCAGCAATGTAAATTTACATACTACTGGGAATACCTGATATCTTTTGAATGCTGCAATAATAATAATGAGCATTTTTACAGCGCCTCGCTCCCGAAAAGATCTAGGCGCTTTATATCGCATACATTTCTTTTAAACACCAGCCCTATTACAAGCATAAACATACACACTCGCACACACTTGTTGCACAATATAGACATGCATTTGAAAAAATATTTTTTATACAGCAAGCATTCCAGGTACGGACTGCAGTAGCTACTCTGACAAATACTTTACAAATAGATGTTTTTATGTGCAGTGATACTGGATACATTTCCCTGCAAATGCCCAGTACATGCATTAGTTCATGAAATAAGAGATCCAGCTTAAGAAATTAAGACCTACCAGAGCAAACTCATGTGACACAATTCCATCTGGAAGAAGTCTAGCACCAAATCCAATGGCTGGAAACATCTTGGCTCTAGGACAACACAAAAAATACACAACCATGTCAAAACAAGTAGTGGTCAGACGGAACAAATTTTTAAAAAACAACGCCCAATATTTTTTGCAGTGCAGCAGTAAACCAATCATTTGAAAGTGAGTATTGAATAACTCGCGTCTCCAGTCCGTAACCCACTGCACATTAATAACCTTAAGTTAGGCTGCATAACATGTCCGAGAAATATGTGAGAGACCACACCAATTTCTTCATAGTGAACCTTCATCTGAAGCTACTAATTCAGATGCAGAGGCGTAGCCATACCATAGCGGCTATGAATCGGTACGTCAACTCGTAAGCTAAGGTTAATCCTAACTCAACCACATCTTCGGAGAGTCCTGGGATTATGTCATACGACACTTGTGTATTAGAGAGCTTGCACGTGAACGATTAATTCTCTTACCATCATACGAGCTACATTAGTGCATCTGTACATAATGCACTCTTAGTAACGCTTAGCATAATAGAGTTCATGCAATTCTTACAACGATAAACTGGATAAATTCTCAGCTGAAGTGATGAAATATATCATCAATTTTTATTCACACAATCTGTCCATAGAGCAGGTCTTTAATCAATAAAGAGTGAGATCACTATCTGTAAGCAGTGTAATCTCTTATATGAGCTGGTTTGCTCCGATTCACAAAATGCTAAACAGAGTAACCTTTGCGTCAATTCAAGTGCCATTAGGCATCTAGCCATTATCACCTTGTTTAGAGTATTCTAACGACAGACTCTGACTTCATCATTGCAAGACCTTAGTTCTGTTCTTTTAAGAGTGTTGTTCTTTTAAGAGTGTAATCAATAACATCAAGTAAATCTCGTGCAGGCCTTTGCTTTGCTGAAGTAAATGTCGTGCAGGCCTTTGCTTTGCTGATACATTCAGAAAACACCTAAAACAAATATTGCGTGCCGTCATGTTTACAATGTGGCTACAGGCAGCTTGCTACGTCACGATGTTTGCCAGAGAGTCTGAGAGAGTGCCAGAGAGTATTATGTTTTGATGACACCTCCAGATCTTTTCATATAAGAACAATATGTCAAGAGAGAAGTCAACAAACCATCTGGCATATTTGCCGTGGAGCATGAGTGGACCATCCAGCATTTTTGTGATTTTTGCGGGAAAGGGTTCTGTTAAATCGATACTGACTCAACCTTGCTATAAATATTGGTTGAATTTTACTTTTGGCTTGTGGGGACTTTCAACATTTTTTTTCCAAGTCTTTATAACTCAGTGGTAACATAGACTTCATCCCTCAAATATTTCTCAAAACACAGCAAATATGGGATGGTCCTTTCTTGCTCTACAGCAACCAAATGTTGTGCTTTGATTTTGCCCCCCCCCCCCCCCCCCCNTCCCCCCCCCCCCCCCCCAAAAAAAAATGCAACAAACATTGGCAGTCATCATGTAAGCACTTCAGCCAGAGGTCGTCAAGATGTTTCTCGCTCGATGACATTTTTAAAATCGTGTCATATAGGAACAATATAATGACAAAACTTGATCTCTAAAGAAAAAAAGTCAGCGACATCATCTCTCCAGAGCTGTGTTTTGCTATTCCAAAGACAAAAACAATTTTAAAAAGTACGAGATATCGTGTATCTGTTCCAGCCATAGGCGTCCAAACGTTGTCACGAGGTTTGCCAAACAAAATGTCTCAGTGATACTTTTCGATCTCTTTATGTGGGAAAAAAATCTAATGACAACATCTGAGATCTCTGAAGGGGTAAGTCAACAACACCATCACTTGAATGTGATGCTTTTGTCTTTGTCAAAAATATAAAGAAAAGTCCAACAAATAGTACGGGTCGTTCATGTATGTGTTCTAGCCAGAGATGCCCAGATATTTGCTGAAGAGTTTTTCGATGATACTTTTCGACCTCTTCATTTGGGAACAATGTTGTGAGTGTCAAAACTCATCCTTCATGAACAGGGAAATCAATAACATTATCTTTGGCATATTCTGGTTTGCTTTGCGAAAAAAATCCAGCAAACACGGTGGGTCATCATTTATGAACTTTAGCCATAAGCGCTTTGGTGTCGTCACGAAGTTTGCCAAGATTTATTTTTCCAGTGACACTTTCCAGGTACTTAATATAGGAACAAACTACCGACGAATCTTGTTTTCAGAAGAGATTAGTCAACATCAAAATCAGCTTTTCTCTTGCATGTCCTGGCTTGCTGTCGCAAAATGAGATATAAACATTTTGAAATATCGTGTCCGATTTATAGCCATGAAGAGCTTACCAGCAGTCACGATATTTGCCTACCAGTAATTTCTGATGGCATTTGATTCGTTCATGAGAACACTCAAATTTTCTGAAGAGGTTAGTCAATAACATTCACTTATCGATCATGTTGACATGAAATAGTTTTTCCTGAAAATGGACGTTTTGACATAAAGACGTTCGCATACAGTATTTCTATTAGACTGATGTGACCAAATTCCTCACAGAAATGTTACATATATTTTTGTATATACACAGGTATTTTTCAGTCTCATTTACTATTCTGTCATCAAAAGTAGTTTATCACTTTTGAAACAAAATACTTTCAAAATATTCATCTCGGGTTTTGGAGTACAACCTTATGCGACAACAGGGCCGTTCTCACTGATTTGTTCTGGTTTGTACATTCAATGAGACAACAGCCATTTTACATTCTAAACTGTCTGTTCTGTTGTATAAATCCATGGAAGCTTACCTGTTGTCACGATGTTTGCAGAGTGTCACGTCTAACTTGTAACAGCACTGTTTTTAATTCAGCAGACAGTTCAGTATCAACACAACTTGAGCTTCTTGCATTCCTTAGTTTATCATTAAAGCAACAAACTGTATAAGCTGCCATATCTTATAATAACCTGGCTAGGACCAATATTTATCATAGCAAATTTCCAAGTAACACTTTTTTGTTTTGTTTACAGAGGTTCGTCAATATCAATGTCTTGTTTGTCCCGATTTGCCTTTGCAAAGAGAATAGCAAACATCGTAAGATAAGCCCTCGTAGGCAACACCAGATTCTATAGCCGCAGGCGCTTAGCCGTAGACTCACGCTGGTAACCGAAGATTGTTCTTATGGCATATTTGACTTCTTCATGAAAAGTGTTCTTCAGTTTCTTGGCACTCTGTTGGTAAAAGAAAAAAAAAAGGCGTTGCTCGAGTTTTATGAAGATGGCAGTTGGATTTGGATCGATCTGTCCCGTGTCGTGTTTCGCCTGTCAATGAAGGGAAAACAAACAACATTAGCAGGGTCGTCACCTTCCTTGCCTCAGTCCTTGGCATATGGGGTAAAGGTAGGAGGGTAGGGGCTTCACCCCAAGGACGCCAAACGCGGATATGATGATTGGAGCTAAAATTGCGAGCATGGTGAGAGATTCTTCGGATACTTTTGCCCGGAATGAGAACTATGGGCCTAACAAGACAGCTATGGATTCACCTCTCTCTCTCACTCTCTCAATATATATAATATATTATTTTATTTTTTGCATATTATATGAATGTGAGTATATTTAACGAATTTTTACAGTTGTCCAGTTTTACTTAAACCATCCTCCTATTAGATTCAGAACCTTGTATTAATAATTGTACGAGTCAACTCGACAGCCTAACAAACTCATACAGAACTGTTGTAAATAAGATTTTAAACGGCTGTGCGAGGGGGAGGCCTTATTATATAAGAACGATTTTCAATGAAATGAAACTAAGCTTATGGATTACTTATTTATATTATTGTGTAAATAGACACTTAGTCATATTGTATTGCATATTGGACGTTTCGCTGGTAACCCGACCAGTGAAACCCCCGCTGTAAAGGGGTAGTTTTCAAAGTAAAGTATCGTTATTATTATAATTATATAGCCATACGCCATCACTCTGCATAACGATTGAAGGCTGCAGGAGCTAAAAATAAATGCCTGAGTCATTTAATAGTTTTCTCCTCAAACCATAGGAACCTAGATGGTCAAGATTGGTCCGCGTCCCTGCTCAGTTTATATATCTTTTTACAAGCGGGGTCTCGCAGATTTCTTTACAATTTCAATTTAGATATCAACACATTTCAAAAAAAAAAATTTGCGTTCTTTTGCAGAATACAGACTCGCATAAATGAAATCAACTGAAGCGAATGAGAAACACTTCCTACAACAATTATTTTTTAACAAATTCACCACTGTATTTCATCAGTCTTGCGGTGTGGTTTCATGTTGTACGACGATTATTTTTACACAATCATCCATGTTACCCTGCTATTATTGACTCTAAAGTCGTAAGAACTGTTGTCGTTGGGATGTTTGTCGACAGGTTATTCTGGCAAGATTATTGATTAAGACAAGTTTCTTACGGCTTGAGTGCCACCCATTGACCTTTCTCATGGAATATTCATGAGCTCGCCGATTTGAACGGTGTGAGGGCAGGCACTTCCGGTAACTCGTGAACATGGGTCGTCACTGTTGTGTTCCAGAATGACAAGCTGATTCTAATCGCTGCAAAGGGAAAATTTCCTCAAGACCAAGCCATCAGAAGCCAATGGATTGCCAAGATCCGCCCGGGAACCCCGGAAAATTGTTCCAGGCGAGTTGACGAATGAAATAGAGCTGTCAAGATTTTGCCATACAGTTGTACACCCATTTCCGATAATAAATCACATGTTCTCTGATCGTTACTATACATTTGGTTTACTTACATGTCAATCTCTTATGCATATGCTATAACATCCAGTATTTAGCCGACCGTTTGGAAATTAAATTATGTCGATGTTTCATGGTGACATCTGGATGATACTGACTGGATTCACAATTTGATTTAACAAACATAGATAAATGATGGAAACATGATTGCCAGATCTTGGATGTTAGGCTGGACAAGCACATTTAAAATACAGATCTGTTTACCTATTTACCTGCTAGGTTGCCCAGTAACTTCATAACATCTAATGCATTAACGCTTAATGTATCATAGCGTTGTCAAGCAATTTTACCCTTTCAGTCGTGAGTCCCCTGGTTATGAAAGTAAATTTGTTGTATAGATCTAATTTAGTCACTTTCTTTTTTTTTTGTTGAGGGACACTGATAAATTTATTAAGATAAGTAATCCTGGAAGCAATAATGTGACTGTGATACACAGTGTTAATGGACAAGAAATGTTTGAACTGCTGACTATTTCTCACTTCTGTTGCAGCTAGTAGACTAGTACTAAGTAATGGTGTAAATCTTTTCTACTGCCAGAGTGAATGTTTGAGTAATAATTTAAGTACTAATTAGCAATCAAGGTACAAACAGCATCAGTTGATCAGCTTTTTTTTTCCTTCTTATATTCAGGTTCAATGTTTGGAAGAGCAAGATTTAAAGGAGTTTTCAATTTTTGTAAAACTACAATTTCAGATAAAGAAAATAACAATGAATTGCTTATTAAAATTATTTTGCTCATTTACAACTCTATAGTTGTCTGAGCTCAAATTTTATTTTTTTATTGTTATTGTCTGTTTTGGTCACTTCACCAGTGACTGCTTCGCAGAGTATGCCAGAGCGAGTGCATTCTCTGATCGAAGACCTCAAAAAAGTGCCATTCCAACATGCTTTGCCTGGAACAACTTTGAAGGCCTCATACAGAGAAAGCCTCTCATGTACGGCCACCGTCAACTCTACCAAATTCCTGACGTGTAAGTACTAAAAGCTGATATTATCGTCTTAGGATAACTTGTATTCGACTCTCCGTGCTTTCAGGTACATAAGGAGAACAACAAACAGTACATCACATGTTACAGCCGTTGTTCAAAGATTTGTCTGATCAGATTTGATTAACAAAAATATTCATAAAACATGATTGCTTTCCATGTGACAGCATCGTGTTGAAATGGCGTGTCTTCAGCTTTGCCAGAACAACAAACAGCATTAATAGGAAGCTGTATCTCAGGCGTAGTTGCTGAACAGTGGTCGCGATATTTGAAGAGCGTTTTTCCAAAAGGCACTAAGTCCACTTTCGTTGAAAATTTAGCTAAGAGTTTCACACCAAGGCATTCCTACTCTTTTCATCCTGTGATTTGCTGATGCCTCAAAATAAGCTTATTCCACTTTAACCAAGCTGGTAAAATATTGCCGTTTTTTCTAAAGGGGTTAAGTCAAAGCTCTCTGGCTTTCCAAAACGCGATTAGTCCTCGCGCATGCGCGGTGTCGGTCACTTCCTCGGACGTTGAAGGTTAGTATCGAGTCGGAGTTTAACTATAGAATCTTCTTGTTGTGAGGATGTTAGTTAATTTTTGAGGCTTGGAATATTCTGAATTTAAGAAAATAGACAGACATTGTATGTTTATCTTAGAAAGCAGATATTTAAATTTATTTTGAATATAAAGAGGGCGACTACGTGCATCTGGTTTGCCCATCTTTACAGGACTTGGTCTCTTTTGAAAGATCACTTATTTTAGTAAAACTAAAACCTGACATTCTGTTGAATAGAACCTGTCTGTCTGTTTTCAATGATTACTGCACAAGTTGTTTTTTTTTTGTAATTAATTGTACATTTTAAAAAATCTAAATGTAGTAGATCCACACACACACTATTTCTCTCTCACGCTCTCCCATTCACACACACACACACACTCACTCTCTCACACACATGCACACATCAATCAATTAATTCAATTTCAAATATATTTTATTACAAGACAGTGCCATCAGTGAACAAAAGATTTTCCTCAGTAATGTCAGTGTTTCAGAAGGAGCTAAGTCTATGGACTTGGAGCGTTTTGCAGAATCGCACAATTTGTCAACAACATTATTTAATGTATGAGTTTACAAAGATCTCATTTAACTATCTCTAAAGTTACCCTTAAAATACTCTTACTTAAGTGGAGAGAGAAATTTGATATTTAATTCCATCTGTCTTTCATTTAATTTGTTTCTACTGACAAAAAGTGTAAATTGGACTTAGTGCCTTCTGGAATAACGCTCTTCATTTGCGGACAGGTTATTCTGGTCAGTTTCTTGATTAAGGCAATTTTCATAAAAAGTCATTGCTACCACCTGTATGATATTAACGTGTTGGAATAACGAGTCATTAACTTTTCTTGCTCTCTGACGCATAAGAAGGATAACAAACAACATATGCTGCTGTATCTATAGCCGTAAACGCTCAGCTCTGATGACGATATTAGGAATCAGGTTATTCTGGCCAGAAATATTGATTATGGCACTTTAAGACATGATTCGGCTATCACTGTGTGATATTCTGCTGGAATAGCGTGTCTCGACTCTGGCACGTAAGAACAACAACAACCATCACAAGCCACTGTATCTATCGCTGTAAGCGCTGAGCTGTGGTGACGAAATTTGCCCACAGGTTATTCTGGCCAGATTCTAAAATGAGACACTTTTCTTAAGGTTTGATTACCAGCACGTCTTCGACTTTTCTTGCTCTCAGTCGCGTAGGAAGAATAACAGTGTTAAGCCATTGTATCTAGACCCATAGTGTTACTTTTGTCGCCGACAGATTTGTCTGAGCAAAGTTCTAATTAAGACATTTTAATTAAGAATTAAGACATGATTGTTACCACCTGTGAGATATCGTGTTGGAATAGCGTGTGTCCGACTTTTTAATAATCTCTATCACCAAAGAAAAATAACAAACAGCATAAGCCGCTGTATCTATAGCCGTAAGCGCTGAGCTGTGGTGGTGGTGGTGGTGGTGGTGGTGATGTTTGCCGACAAAGCCACTCTTAGGTCAGATGTCATGAGTGGATGGCAGGACCCAGTCGACACCCGCCAACAGCCAACAGCCACCAGGCGACGACGACAGACCCATTCTGGCACCGAGAAGACTTGGAAGGCAAGCATCGCTGCCAGCTCGGCTCGCATGTGCATTATCTCAACTGAACGTCCCTCCCCAGACCCCGTCCCCCTCCTCTCCCTCCCTCCCTCACTCGCGGGCTCACTCGCTCGCTCGTTCCACTCACTCACGCCCTCACCCATTTCCCCCCGCTCCCCGTGTATTCTGGTGAGCACCTACCGCTCTACCCGAGCCAAGCATGGACTATACCCGGTGGAGTTTTATCGATGACTGTAGGGTCACCGGAACGCGGTATGTACAGGCATCTCAAACACGGAGTACCGGCATTGTGCCTTGCGCGTGGTTTTTAAATTGTTTTCTGTGATTACTTTCTGGAATTCTTGGGTGCTCCGGAGTGAGCCGGTGGCATACACGATTTTTTTCCAAGGACATTACTGTTTCTTCTTGGAAGTGAGTTGGCTCAAGGTAATTCGGTAATATTAATGAATATTTTATAATTTTTTGTTTAGTTTTTGTTTTATGTCTATATCATTTGACAGTATTCATTGAACTGACAGCCAGCTTAAACATGTGTGGACGGGAAACTCTGTTTAAAAGACTTTTAAAATTTAAAACAAAAATGCAGTGCACAACCACCAATAGCATCACCTTCACCACCACCAACAATAACAACAACAACATTTTCTATGAGCATGACAATAATCAATGATATTAAACAAATTGGCAGTAAGCTTTGGGCTTGAACAAAAATGGTTTGACTTTTTCACCTTGGTCTTTGTGTTATATGAATCTATCACAGGATCATCATAAAAGGTGGAGGTGTTGTTTTTTTTTACCGCAAATATGTGATTTTTTTTACTATTAAACAATAAGTAGAAAGACAGATAAATCGAATACATTAAAATGTTCTTGCTGCAATCATCATTTACCCAGTAATATTAAGCAGGATTCTAATAATCCGAGATTGTTAAACAGTGATATTAAGCAGGTTTGTAATAATCCGAGACAGCTTTAGTCATCTACACTGTAAGTTTATAAAGCGTGATTATCAAGTGCGCCCTGCACAATGCTACTCCTAGCCGTGTATGATAACATCGAGTGTCCTTCAATCAATGTAAAATTAGTAAAATTGAAAAGGACTAGTGCTCTCCACGCGCAATGTGCGCGCCTTTCTATGCCAGCCATGCGTTTACTGTTCGCAACGCACCAGCGGCGAAAGAATACCTAGCGCACCGAAAGGCATCACAGACGAATGCATTAGACTCCGTAAAAAGTTGGACGATTGGCGAATAGGGCGGATAGAAAAGATCTATCGGAGATTGTATTTCGTTGCTATACACATTCTTTTTTTTTTGAAAAGGGTAAAAAAAAATAAAGAGAACTGATGTGTATAGTTACCTTTTGTGTATTTTTCTACGAATTTAGGTGAAAACCGCATGTTTTTACGTTAGGTAGTTCTCAAGAAATCTGTGACACAAATTTGGCTGAAGCGTTTTATTAATATAGATAATCAGCACCATTGTTTAGACTGCACTCACAGTACGCTGCAAAGAAGCCATAACATAGCAGATATGTGTTTTGTTGTTCAATGGTGCGGCTATACATAACGATAACAGAGGAACATTTAGCTGCGCTATACGGATTATTTTGATGATTGCCGTGAACCCTTTGTAATTCATCAGATTCCTGTGGATTTCATGAGACAACCTCTTGAAGATAGATCTAATCCTTACGTACCAATTAAGACAACTATACATTATTTTCATATTTGAGGACGACTTGTCCATTAACAACGAGATCTCCTACCATCGTAAGAATTACGTTCACTCTGCATGTTGAACGCTACATAGAAAAACACACATCATGGAATATTAAAAAAGGGGGGAGAAATCAAATACAAACAAACGACAAATAGAACTCACTAGAAACAAGATTTGGACTCGTAACAAATGGGACGGCAATTTTAGACTAAACACTCCTCTCCCCATTTTTTTTACACACACACACACACACACACACACACATTCACATACATAAATATCTATATATAATTATATCTTCATCCACTCGTCATCATCACCAACACCATCACCAACATTCAATGCTTATTCAATAACCAGCGATTTGTATAGCAGTAGTCTTCAAAGTGCGTTCCTGTCTCCTATCTCTCCCCAGTCGTAATGAAGATCGTCGCTGTGACCGCGCCATTAACACTGTTTGATACTGATCGATTTCTATTCTACAATTTAAGCTGATAGTTGGAGGTTTTAGCTATGGCGATAAGACCGGCCTGCAGTGAGTTTGGATTGTTAGTTTGCCCTTAATTCTTTCAGTAAAAAAAATTGACAGTTGCAGCTGAGCTAGGCAAAACAACACGGAACACTATTAAATCACCACCACCACCACCAACACCACCACCACCACCAACAACAACAACAACAACAACAACAACAACAACAACAACGCCTAGGGAAGAAAGATGGAAAGAAAACATATTATTGAATATATTCTGTGATAAATATTTCATAGGGATTTGTTGAGGAATAATTCATGCCATGTAGCTCTCGCACGGAGCGCTTCCGCATATCGTTCCGGTGACTTTCACAGATGTTCTATCTTAAAGGCCACGCGAGGTAAAATCAATGTCTAAGTTTCCCACGTGGCCTTCACGGCTTAGATTCACAAAGAATAACAATACTAACAATGGCCTCGCGAGAGCACTAGACTATATACACTTCAAAAGAAAGGGAAAAAAAATGTCCAACCTCAGAGACAGAGTCTTAAACTTTGTTCTGTTTGTATAACTAACCTTTCCGGGAAAAAAAACCAAAACATCTTTTCCACGTGGTTAAAGTAGATCAGCCGATGGTCACTTTTTATTTACTACTTTGCAGCTTTGTTTACCAATCACACGGCTTCTTACCAGTAACTCTATGCAGTATCAGTCACTCATAGGTTATAAAGCTAGGGTAAATACGGGATTGGTTGTCTTGTCTGGCTGATTGGGAGAGGTGAATTCGGAGCCCGGGTCGATTGGCGACAGTATATTCATTCCTCTTGACATCAATACAACATTGCAGCGCAAGTCCCCATCCTGACCAAAATGTTAGAAATGAAGTCCTTATCCCACCACCACAGTGATTCAGAGCTATTTTTTTCATTCTGCGGGCATTGCGCTAAAAGTTTTACCTTATTAAGCCGTCCATTAGTCAACATATAATATTACATTTTATTTTTTTTCACGCTCACTTACAAAAGCATCCGAGATCGTGAAAAGATCAGCGTGCACTAAGTAGACCTGTTTAAAACTATAGTCTTTCACTGAGATGACCAACTAATGAAAGCTGAATAAAAAGGATTTAAAAAAAAAACACAATGTTGGAATTTCCCTTTAAACTACACGTCATGTTCTAAACACATCACAGTAAGTACATTCAACGTCGGATTTCTTTTACAATATCAAAAAAGGTTGAGATGAATTACTGGGTTACAGCGCCTCTGTAGAGCCGGTTTAAAGGACAGGTTTTTTTTACTATGTTACTAGTAACCTTTATAACAACCACTTATAAATCGATAAGAAGTGTGTAAACTGAAAAGCCATCAGAGTTAGCGTAGGAGGCCTAAAGATCTTGAACAGAGAAAATAAATCGTCGTATAAGAGCCAGTTTCGCGTAACATGATTTTGGTAAATTTTACAGCAGGAACAAAAAACTGTTTAAAGTGCTTTCGTCATACGTGAGGTTAAAACCAAAGTGTTGACATACGCAAACTTTTCTTCCGTTTATTGTAGCTAAATTTACGTGCTAGACGGTATTACACTGGGACGGGCACATGCAGCTTGACATAAACTTCCGATTGATGTAAACAAAAATATTCCCGCGAAAATCATGATACGCGAATCTGGCTCTTATACAACGAAATGTAAAGATGTAGACCCACGGAATGGCAAAACTTACTTTTGGCAAGAGGTTCTACATTGTTGATAATAAAGGAAAGACTTATGGAATGATTTCGATTACTCCTGCTGCGATCGAACATTCAGAATGTTAGCTTGATACCAGATGTATGTTAGAATCATCAAAACAACAGGGCCAAATATAGCTAAACACACAACTATCCTATTTCAAAAACCAAAACACTCCACCCAATGTTCATCTAATCTCTACCACTTAAATGCGCACATTGAAACTCGTATAATAAGCGCTGGTTCTGATGACCTTTATTGTTTCATGCACAATGGATAACAGTTACTTTCACGTTGTGACGATTGATCGTATTGGAGGAAGTGGATGAAGGAATATCGGTGAATCTAGCTGTTGCCATTCCCTTTCTTGGTTGTTGTTTTTGTTTTGTTTCGGTGTAAAATTTAAGTCGAATCTGGAAACTACGTGGTATTGTCCTCATTCAGACCTCCTGAGTCTTGAAAACCAGTGGTGCCTACCACCCATGGTTGAATGCCTTCTACCGAAAGTGTGTAGGCTTGAAGATTTGGACAAATATTCTTCAGTTGTTTGTTTGTTTGTTTGGCGATGTCTTAAAACATTAGATTTTGTGATGTTGGAGTCTATAAGTATTCTTCTTCCTTAAAAAAGTATTTTATTCAGGTGTATCACTGGAGAGTGTTCCTACAAAATATGTATAATTATTAAAGTGCATTCTCCGAAGCAGCTCTGTATGTACGAGTAGTTCAGATGGTAGTTGTAATGATCTGTGAATAAAGGGCAAGATAAGAATAACAGATTGGAATTTCTGCACTTCACGTCTTCTGGTGTATTTGTCGGTCAATGTGTCATCTCTGCTGCTCTTATTCTTATTTTTCTTGTTAGTGTTGTTGTTGTTGTTGCTATTATTAATATGATTGTAATGATTATTATTATTACCGTTGTTGTTGTTTTGTTGTCGCTATCATGGTTTCCAATTTACGATTAGGTCTTTTTCCATAGAACTCTCTTGTTTGTCTGTCTGTTTTGCGCTCTCTCTCTCTCTCTCTCTCTCTCTCTCTCTCTCTCTCTCTCTCTCTCTGTCTCTCTCTCTCTCTCTCTCGCTTTGAAAGATGCTCCTCACAGAATCAGTTTCCGATAAATTCATATCCGTCGTTCAGAAAAATCGCCAACCCTTTTTTCCCCCTGCCCCATTCCCACTCGCAATCCGTCCTTTCCCGAGATTGAATAAAATAAAAAAAATAAAAATAAACAAACGATCAGGATAACAGATCTATAATGGCTTCTGGCCTTCGGCTTTTCCTTGAATCCTTTAATCTTCTGTTTCGCTTCCAAATTGCATAATCAAAATAGTTGAGCAATGTGATTGGACAAAATGATATTATTTTTCTTTCCGCACACTGAAAATAACGAAATTGTTTCCCAATATGTTTGGCATTGCTTGAGAAGATTAAATATTTCTGGGGGGAAATTAAGACTTAACGTTTCACATTGGTTTTGCTTTTTGAGATCACTGTTCGTCGTTACAAATTGTTGGGTTTTGCCGTGGTTGTTAGAAAACAAGAAGACTTTGATGCATTGGAGTTCTAAATAGCAAACGAATGTACCAGATATATTCTCTACAATTCAGTGCAAGAAAGTCGCGACAAAAGTCAATCGTCTTTTCACCCTCAGGAAAAGAAAGGTCAGCTCTAAAGTGATAAAGAAGTAGCTTCGATGAGGATCAAAGTTACCTGGTTCCGAAAAGCTATAAAGAGCTTTTCACCTGATTAAACTAGACCCACTTTTTACTTACCTCACAGCTCAGTTTTTTTACTTCACAGCTCTGTTTTCCAACCCCAGGTGCTTTTATATTTTCAGTGCTTTTATATTTTCACTGATAATTGATTAACTACAACATCACTCAGTCATTAATGCTTTCTTGCCTCACTCTCAAACTATACGGCAAATAAGGGAAAAGTTGTCCTGGCTAGCTGATTCGAAAAGCTGAATTGTGTGGAGACTTGCGTAGATGTTTTTCAGCTTTACTGTGGTTTAGTTTCCATTGTCTGTTAGAATTACAAGACAGTACTAGTGTGGATGGAATATTCAGCTCGAGTTTTTCATCTATTTAAAAATGCTTACCAAGTTCCAGGAGCCAAACTGTAAAAGCCTATTTGAATCATTTAATAAAAATTTCCCCTCGAACCACAGGGACGTTCCGAAAAGACAAGGCTAGTCTGCAGATATAGTGCCATCACTGTGCTCAGATTATATACTGTTTACAATGGGGTTCCTTCATTAATACTTTTCACAGTTTTAAATTAGATGAAAAGGGCTTTAAAATTTTGGTTTTCTTTTGCAGATCACAGACATGCACAAATGAAATCCACTGAAGCCATTGGGAAACACTGCCTGCAACAATATGTTTTAACAAATTCAAGACTGAATTTTTACCAATTTTGCGGTGTGGTTTCATGTTATACGATTATTTCTTTTGGGCAGATTTTATACTCTGCTACTATCGACTCTAATAGTCCAGTTTTTGGTTTTTTTTTAACCAAGAAAGTTCCTGCAACCACCAGACCCTCACAAGGCTCACTAATTGTAACATTACGAGAGCACTCCGTGACTTGAGAGTTCATACGGTCTGTTATCACGTTTATTTTTCATCATATTTGAGATTTGACGATACTTACACTTTACAGAAAGACATTCATTCCGCCCCACCTGATTTGACTCGTTTCTTTTCAGTCGAATTTCCTCTTGGTCTATAGCTTCCTCCCAGACTAGAGAGATTTGACTTTTTTATTTTCTGGCTGACTTTTTCCAAACACTATCCAGCATCTCTACGACTCAGTGCAAGGAGACCGTGAAGGAGTTAATAAACTCAATAAAATGCAGTCTCCTGTCTATTTGTTTCCATTTCATAACCATTGAAAGCTTTCAGCTACTGGAAGCTTATTTCATTCTTGTGCTCTGGGCTCGTATCCAGCATACCCGTAGACGCCGCAATGCGGGAGAAGAGGTGGGGAGGAGAAGGCCAGGGAACCTCTAAAGAAAGGAGGAGAAAAATGCGATAAAGAGAAAAGATCAGAGGAGGATATAAACAAATAAGAGAAGGGTCTCCAAAATTATGATTTGCCGGAAAGGGGACTTCATCTTGAGAATGCCATCACCAACCTTACTGTTTTTCCCACTCCTCAGCAGAGCAATCTTAACTTGCCGCGACAAACAAAATAAAAAAAATATATATACCCCTTTTCCATCAGATAAAATACAATACAATAACACTGGGAATGTCAGAATCCTCATTTGTCGGAAACTGGGCCTGAATGTATCGATTTTACAATCTTAGCCACAGCATAACTGGCCACTTCACCATAATCTTTATAATGGCACGAGCTTGTTTTCAAACGTAATTAGGGCACTAATAAAGAATAGCGCATGTTCTCCAGAAAATCCTTAGAATGAGTGCTGTCTTATTGTTGTTATTACCGCAATAAGGTCAGTTTCATGTGACGGATGTCTTGACAAATCGCTTTATGTTTACTTCTCATACTTCTCCTCCCCCCTCCTCTTCAACGTTTACTTCTTCTTCTTCCTCCTGCTTTTCTTCTTCTTTTTCTTCTTCTTCTATTTCTTCTTCCTCAGCATTTCCTGGTCTTATCAGAAGAATATCCTGGTGCTATTTTGCTCCATCAGCGTCATAGCTGCGTTTCATATGTATTCTCTGCAGGACAGACTTTTTTGCTGTAATTCCCCGTTATGTGATCACTCTTACGGGGTTTTGGTACGGGATCTGTCCCCCTCCAACGTGACACAGTACGGTTTCAGATCTTTCGATTCGGTACAGATAGACCCTTAAGCCACAGGTGCCTGAAAATCTTTCTTTGTTCGGCGTCCATCTCTGGATAAGCTGTGTTCACTCACTTACACCAACTGCACAGACAGTCGTTTCGCTGTGTCAGCGAGAGCTCTCAGGAGTGTGGTGTGAGGTGAAGTCTTCCGGGAATTGCTCTGATTGCCACCGCAAAAGGTCATCAACCTGGTACAAAAATATGGTAGAGAAAACGCTCCTGTCCGTAGTGTTAGAGAATGAGTTCTTCAGTTAGAGTCACTTTTCTTGGACTGTCTGTGAGTTAGTCACTGGAATAACGCGAAGCACAGTGAAAAGGGATATATTATGATGTCCTAATGGGCAGGATCTCCATGGTATTGTCAAACTTTCAACTTATAGTGTTAATATCGGGCAATTCCAGCAGAATGCCATGTCCATTACGGAAATTTCTAAAAAAGTTTTGATTTCGCAGAAGTTATTTTGGTTGAATTTTTGGTGAATTTTATTCTTTAAGCGTGGTATCTGCAGGCCAGAGCTCTTTCTGTAGCTCTCCACAAGTGGACACTATTTCAAGGTGGTCACACTTGCCAACTTAGGTTGGCCGCTACTAAGTTACCTGTTTTCAAAATTAGCGTCACTGACGTGACATTCAGCTGGAATTGTCGTATCCAGAAATACGATTGGCTGACGTGTCTGAATCATAAATTTCTACTGGACGATACATCTTACTTCCGGGTTTATTAAAAAAAAAAAAAAAACACCTTCAGTGACTAACTCACAATGAACACAGAATCTAACAAGGAATCTGACTGGATGTTGCGATATGGGAACATTCATTTCCATTGGTTAATACAGAATTCTTTTTTATTATCGGGTTTAAATACGCATATTTTTGAAGACGGTTATTTTTTTGAAGACCTTCTATATTTCGTCTCAACAAAAATTAGTTTTTTATACTATTTTCTGTCTGCTTTTCCATATTCATGACGTGTATATTTTTTATCGCTCTTCTGCTTCAGAATCGCCTGACTGATGGCATCGGTAATGTCTCAGAAATGTAGCTCATAAAACGAATTACTGGACAATGAATATGGAACACAGTAGAAAGATTAAATCAAGAGACAGTTCGTAATTAGTCAACTCCGACAAAGTTCACTTCCGGTTTAAGAAACCTGTAAATATAAATAGTGGTGTGGTTGTGTCACCAAATCTTATTTCCGAAAGTAAAAGATGCATCAACAGATACAAGCTAATGTAAACAGATCAAATCAGCCAATCATATTCTTCTGGCAGTGGAAAAGTAGAAAGCGGAAGTGATAAATGTTGGAGTTTTAGCTTGGGATGCGCGGATGCATGGATAATAATTAAAAGTGGTCTGTATATTCACCAAGCAGAGAGAAGCTTGTCTCTAATAGTTTCATTAAATGAGTTATATACTATAAGATAGTGTTCAAATGTGGGGTAAATAAAGATTGTAAGAGCAAGGGATGGAGAGTGAAAAAGAGAGATAAAGTCTCCATCTTTATCTGCCCTGAATGGTACCGGTACACTTTTTTTACAATGACATGCAATGTTACTCAACTCGTGCATCAAGGTACATGAACGATAAAAGTGTGCATGATACATTAATATAATATATATGTATATATATATTACAAACCAAATATATAAAACGGTCATTGTTAGTTCCCGCAGTGCAGCATTCTTGCTCCCTTCAGCTCGAAAACAAGGAACTCATATACACGAGTGGAGGGGGAAGATGGAAGTAAAATGTCTTGCCTAGAAACACCACAGCGTAATCGAACGAGAATCGAACTCGAAAACTCCAGACGATCTTCAGTTTATAAGAACTACTCACAAGCGCAGCCAATGTGCGATGATGAGACGAGGAAGTAGGGGCGAGATGATAAGGCTGATGTTATGCTTTAATCTATATTTGTAGATTTAGCACTGATGGTAAATCATCACCAATTTCCTTTTTTCTTATCCAAACTGCGCTCTCATCTAGGGCCACTTCATGTTGGAATTTCAAAATGGCAATATGATTTTGTTACACTTGCCATTTTGACATGCTATTTCAATTTTCAAATAGTTTTTGCATTATTTTTTCACCTGCTGTAATGAATTTTTTTTCACTTTCTTTTCTGCTTTGGCTGTAGTTATTCTTTGCAAAATTTCGTAATCCATTCCATGAAAATGTAAAAACTAGTAATTTTTGCGGATTTCGTTTATTTTTTTTAAGGTGGAAGGGGAGGAGGCTGAAGGAGGGGCGTATTGTAGAGACACCTTTTTATAAATATCACCTCTACTGTTAGACTTTGACAGGATTGTTATTTTCATCACGAACCCTTCTATACTTTCACACGGAAATAGCGTCCAAGTTCTCCGTTATGTCACGAAATCATCAAAGCTCAAGCACAAAACAGATTTGTTGCGCCTCTCACGTCGTTTTGCAAAATGCCAAGACACCATGACAGCATTCTGGGCCTGATTGTGACGATGTGAACACACGAGTGTTCATGATATAATATGAGGTATAAGAAAAAAAAAACAACAACACAAAAAAACAGATAATGCGATTTCGCCTAGGATCCGATTTCAAAATGACGACACCTAATAGTCGTGAAGATCAAGATCGGCGTCTAAGCAACGTTATGTCGTTGTAAACTTTCTTTCTCTCAAGGCCAGAAAATTCTTTAGCCCACGATGGTATTACGGTGATCGTCAAAATTATTTATGACCTGACGTATTTAATCCCAACTTTGGGAAGAACACGAGATTAGTCAGGGGATTTTCAACTTCTTTTGAGCTATTCAGAGCCGCTGCCATTTTACAGACGCTGTACACTCCGTGCACTAGCATTCTAGCAACATTTCTTTCTGTCAGATGTCGGAACATTTCGAGTGGGTAAAATCCACAGCCCACCGAGTTCGCCAAGTCACCCCTCCAAAGAACTCAGGAGGGGGATCCCGAGAGTTGCAAAGCGGCATGAAATGAACTCCTATGGGGTCGGACGGGTGGTTTCCTCAGGACCGAAGTGAAANGGGGGGGGGGGGGGGGGGGGTAGCTTATCCCCGCTTAGGATTACCGTTGCCGGCAGGCCAATGACTGGGTCTACTTTCGGGCCTCTTTTCTTTCTGCCATGTTGCCATGAATCCATTTTATCTACAAGTGGACTGAGGAAAATTTCAATAAAATCTCTTTCTATGACTTGACGCACAGTACAACGAATTAACCCTGTGCCCTTTTGATTCATTCAACGCCGTAATACTTCGGCCACGTCGTTTATGTATCCAGAGACCACGACCTTTAGGTCCTCGCCGCAGTCCACTACCACAATGACCACTACCACAAATGGCCACTGCTACAATGACCAGTGTCCGGTGTCCTTCCATTAGTGCTCACGTTGGCTCGCAACATGCCTGCACTTGACAGCGTAGTGTAGAACAACAGACTGGTTTGCCGTGCTAATAGCCTTGATAAAGGTCAGCTCTTGAGAGTCTACAGTGGCGACTGATTCAGGGAGGCGGGGCGGAGAACGGTGAAAGTCGATTNGGGGGGGGGGGGGGGGGAGAAGGTGGGGTTGAAGAAGATATATGATTAACTGTAAAAAAGAGCTTAAAGCATGGCTAAAATAAGCTAAGCCAACGCCCCCTATTTATCTACCGTTTAGCACTGTTTTCCAGTCACAGCATCAATATCCTAATAGCTATAAACATCACCCAGTCTTGTATGCTTTTGAGCCTCAGTCTGAGGCTATGGGATTGTTTGTCATGGCTTGCTGCTCCTATAAGATGAATTGGAAACGTTAAGAGTGACAGAATCACAGGAAATACGGCATCTAGTAGAGTCTGATAGAAAGGGATAGGACTTACATAAAATGCAAGGGAAGGAAATAGCTCGAAATGTATGAAAATAGCAAAACTAGCTAGATCCGTTATCACCCATTTTGGTAACAGGATTATGTTGTCTGGGCTGCAGCTTTGAAATGATGTGTGTCCTGATGTTTTGTTTGTTTTCTTGGAAAAAGAAGTCGTAAACGATATCAAGTATTAGACACACACTCATATCGGAATAACCAGAATCTAAACTGAACTGAACGCCACGGAACTGGAGTTGAAAGTGGAGGGCGATCGAAATTACTGTAAAAATGATAAAGCGGCGCGCGCACGCACACACACACACACACACACACACACACACACACACACACACATACATACACACATACATACACACGCACTCACATACTCACACACACACGCACACACACACGCACACATACACGCTCTCACACACACACTCACACACACGCACACACACATAAACACACACACATACACACACATAAACACACACACACACACGCACACACACACACACACACACAGAGGGAACCTGCAATGACGCTTCCATTTATTTTCAGTAGGTAATCACTGAATTTCCATTTCTCTCACTGCCTAAAGCCAGGTACCCAAGAATGTACTAGCGAAAATATGAACTGAAAGTTCCTCCATGTTGCTGTGCAGTGACAAAACACCGTATAGTCTCACTATGGTTATATGATTAGATTCTCTTTCGGAAGAGCTGTATTAATTTACATTCGAGTCATGGCAGTAATCGAACCCACGACCACGTTGAGTCTGACTCCCAGCTTTGTTACCCAGTGTTGCCAAAGGTAAAGTAAAATGGCTTTATGGAAAGCCATTTCCCCATACTTGGAGAAAATCCGCTTTTCGTAAGTGAACGCAAATCATGAAATGTAGTTTAAAGCAAAAAGAACTGTCTGTTAAATTATAGGATTTTATCAACTGATTTTGCTTCAGCATCGGGAAATGTAAGGGAAAAAAAAAAAAAATCACCCACGCTATAGGGCAAAAGCATGTATGACCAGAGTGGCAACAACGCTGTAGCCACTCCGTCAGAAACTGGTCCTTATTCTTAGGATGATGTAAGGTTCCCTCTTTTACAAAAACCGTCCAGGAACATTTTCGCACTCTACTCATTTTCTCATGTTTTCCACTCCGTTTCCCCCCCTCCCACGTATAAAAAGCTTTTAGTGTCACTTTTTGTTCCAGTTTCTCCTCTGGAGGGCGTTTTATCGAATGATGTTTCGTAATGATCCCACGCACACTTTAACGCTACAACAAACACATACAATGAAGATAGAATCGAATCCACTTAACAGCAACTGCTGGGCAGCATGGAAAAAGATGCGATTAAAAGAAGCTTCGAATATCCAGTAAGATGAGGGTTCTGTTTTCGCCATCACCATCACAATCATGAATACGTCCAATGATTGTCCAGCTATGTTTGCGAATATGTATGTGTATGCGCACGCCCGCGCAAATGTGTATGTGAGTGTGCGTGTGCGTGCGTGTATGTTTATGTCCTAGGAAGTGTATGGGTATGCGTATGTACGTGTATTTGTTTGCGAATTATTATGTATGTTTATATTATATGACTGTGTCTCTTTCACACATGACGGAATGTGCAGATTAGTAATGTGTTTAGTTAAGTGTTTGTAATGTATTGTTTTGTGAACGAAAATGATGTGCCTCTTGTCTTGTCTTGTCTTGTCTTGTCTTGTCTTGTCGTGTCGTGTCGTGCCGTGCCGTGCCGTGCCGTGCCGTGCCGTGCCTTGCCTTGCCTTGCCTTGCCTTGCCTTGCCTTGCCTTGTCTGTAATATAGATATTACAGTTGTCTGCAGGCTGCAAAAAAAAACAACAATAAAAGTACAACTGAGCGATTGTGCGGAGGATGCCGTCAAGAGATGTGGGATGAAACAGATTCTATTCAGACTGTATTCTTAATATAGTCTATCTTTCTCTCAGATTTGATTTTTCTTTTCTTTCTTGATCATTCTGGGTTCGGTAAAAGGCCAACTGTTCTTCCTGCCCACGGAATCCGACTCTTCTGAAGGAAATGTTGTTTACTGCTGAGAAAATCACAGTTTATTGATTGGTGGCTGTCTGTAGCGTTCTTTAGGTACATATCTAGATACTTGGGCGTATATTAGCATGGGGGTAGGTAAAGGTGGAGGGGGGGATGTTGAAGTAAGGGTGATTGGCTGGTTTGTGTGGCCTTTGTTAGATATATATACCTATAAACATGGGTGTATGTCCTCATGTAGGTGGATGAAGGGGGGTGAGGTTGTATAGAAGTTTTGAACATATTATATTGTGGGGGAGGGGTGAGAATGGTCATATAGATACATGGATGTATATCATGGTGGGGGGAGGGGGACGGAGTGAAGAACGGGTAGAGGCGGGGCTGTATAGACATATTAAGCAAACGCTGTGGCGGTAGGAGTGCGCGTTGGGTCCATGGGCGTGTATCATAAGGTATGGGTTAGCGTAAGGGTTTGGCAGTACAGATATAGGGACAGATAGTGTAGAGATGGGAGTGAGCGATAGAAATTTGAGCGTATATCATAATGATGGGGGTCTCCTTTGTTTGTTTGAGTTAGGTCCCTTTTCAGCACAGTTATCGCTATACACGAGACAAGGCCTAAAAAGCGTCGTCAGGACCAACAAGTGGTGGCTAGTGAAACACCGCAAAAAAAATACATTGAGAGAAATCCATAACAAGCGGGTCTCAAACCCAGGACCTCTTGCATCAACAGTCAAACGTTTTACCTCTTGGTCGCTCGACAGAACCTGGGCTAAGGGTGGCGTAACCACAGAGAACCATCTTTGTATACTCATGATGTACTTGGGGATGGGGTGAGGGAAGATATGAGTTGGCGTGAAGTTCATACCTAGGATCGTAAGCAGGATGAATCATAATGGAAGTGTGAGTGGGCGTGGGAGGAGTGGAGATGAGGATACCATCGCATGTTGTCCTGTCCCACGCATCAGAAGTGGGATGGACGCCGATGAGTCGACCCGCATGAACCAACGCCCATGAGAGGAAGACAGCATAGAGTTAAAATAAAGAAAAAACAAAACGAGATATATGTCCCAGGAGCACCCAAGGGTGTCTGGCTTTAGATATTAACCCTTTGAGTGTCATTTTATTATTTTTTTCTTTGTTTTCATATTAAAAACATCGGCTAAATATCACCACAATCGTGGGGTTACACACTTCATGCCATGTATTATCGAGAATATTGGCTACTAGCCTAAATAAAGCTTTGAACTTGAACTTAAAAGAGGAACCATGATCGGGACGTCGCGCTCAGAAAGGGTTAAAACATATTAAACGTTAAAATGAAACGGTTTAACAACCAGATGTCAATGGTCTGCTACTTTTCACGCAAATTTTCTCAGGGCTGTAATGAAAATGTGTTTACATAAAGAATCTACATTGCACTATTTTTAGTGTCTCTCTGTTGTCAGTGTATGATAAGTTGAATCGCAGCGACAAACTGTCTGCCTCTAAACTGCGGAAAAAAACAACTGCTAGACTCTCCTTTAGACTACTTTAGACCTCTTCTAGAAAACACTCTGATAATAACGAGCTTGCGCATTTAACAATGGGATCTTTACAACCACTGTAACTGCATCACTACTGAATGCACTTAGTAGAGATCAAAATGTAGTATGTCTATGTCTCTATGTCATTTTGTCCTCTGGCTATCCTACACACTGCCTTTACCATTATTCTTCATAATTTCTCCATGATCTTTTTCATTGTGACCTTTCCTTCAATTTCTCCATGATCTTTTTCATTATGACCTTTCTTTCAATTTCTCCATGATCTTTTTCATTATGACCTTTCCTTCAATTTCTCCATGATCTCTTTCATTTTGACCTTTTCCTTTACCTAAGCTTGCATAAATGTTCCCCCGAATATTTATCGTCCTAGCTATCTGTATTCCATATTTACCTTATGATGTAAATTCCGCTAAACTGCAACTCTCCGGAAGAATTGAAAAAGTTGTGATTAATAGGAATTAATGACCCGGTGATTTAAAAAAAAAGATAGACATAAAGCTTTATGTTGTGTGAAAAATATTGACATTAGGCGGAAGTTGCGATTACACTGATTGCTGTTACGTGAGTTGACCGTAATGTCGTTAACAGTTTTCACGATAATTACACCGTTCCGCATACATTATTCTCAGTATTCATTTAATTAGATAAATTACCTTGCTGCCAGTCAGAAAGAGCCGTAAGTCGTAATTTAGCCGAATCAGGTAATTGGGTGGACATGAAAACTTGATGTGCATACTTTTCTTAAGTGAATAATAGTTTGAACTGGCGTTGTTCAGGCCCGAGATATGATTGTTTTAAGTGGCAGAGGGTCATCCATGCAAGGGAAAAAATTCCCAGAAAATAACGATTGAATACACTCATTTTATGTGCTCCACAGATTTCTCAAATTTACCCATAACTACCAAGCATTTGCCCATAAAATCAATCCATTTTTTTAATGTATAGACATGGTTTTTACTCTCCATTTCTGCACAAGAGAAAAAAATTGATACTAGATGCCTATTCATCTTCAGGGCCTGATATTTCAGTTTGTAGTTTAGCTAGCGACATAAGTCTGATTTTGAATGACTGAAAAACAAAAAAGTTATTGGCCTATAATCTAGCACACACTGATCAAAAGACGCATAGACACACTGCCTGATTTTAAACAGAGCGTGAACCAAATTCCCCTCACTGTTAAGCGCTATTGTGCCAGTAATTACGATATTCTAAGCAACTGATGTGTTTGCTACATTTGTGAATTTAGCCTCTCTTTTTTTAATCCTCCATAACATTAATGATTTTTCTGTATTAGCTGTGTTTAATATCCGTGTTTAAGCCAAGCCTGCAGGGCTGAAAGGATTGGTGTGATAAATGATTGTAATTACATGTATAACGATCGTTTTTGTGAGCAGAGGAAAATATTATAAGAATATGTCACTGAAGAGAGGAGTGACAGAATACAAACAGTTGCTCACGCAGGGTATGATGAAGAAGGGAGTGCTGAAGAAGATACATGCAGAGGGAAAAAGAAAGATGGAAAGAGTGTGATGAGTCAGGAATCGAATCCGTGACTTACACGTTGGCAACCATTTTTCTCTTTTCAGATCAAGCTGAAACTACATTCGGGTGTGAACATTAAATAAAGAGTTGGAATATTATGTTGCTTGCGTAGCTTGCTGAGTTGTAGAGCAGAATATATTGTATTGCAATGAATCTACAATCAGGGTTAGGCAAGTTCACCAAAAAAATTCAGTTCAGATCAAGTTCACTAAGTAAAAAAAAAGTCCTTAGATCAAGTTCAGCTCAGTTCCGTGAAAACCGAATAGTTTTCACATCAGATTTGTCCTCTTCGTTTTTGTAGCTGCTCTATGGTTTAGACCTAGATGTTTGAGGTAGATGTGAAATGAACTCAGATTTAAGTGGAAAATTAAAGTTCACATGAAGCACCCGAAATAGGTAGTAAAGGTCAGATCCAGATCAGTTCGTCCAAAGTAGCTGTTAAGTTCAGATCAAGTTCAGGAGAACTGAACTTAAGTTCACGAAGTGCGTTCATATGATGTCAATCCTAGCCAATTCTGACTATCTGTGAAGACCAAGAAAATGGAATTAGAATTAGGTATTTTCAGCTCCATCACGTGACCTAGGAAATCTTGCCCACACGTTGGTTTGTTTACATGCTCTGCTCATGTATGATACTCGTCATTTATCAAAATATCCTAGCAATCCCTAAATCACGTGGTGTAACTGACCCGTCTGAAAATACCTCATTTCTGTGTCGTTTTAATGTTGACTATGTGAAAGGTATGTGTTTTCTGAGATTCCTCATCTAGGTCACTCTCTGGTATCATTTATGATCACATGCTAAGGGTTAATGTATCTTTAAGAATCTGAAACCTACACTGGCATATTTCTTTTTTAACATAGTCTTCGCTTCAATACGGCCAATGTTATCTAGGAGCTTTTTAGGTCGCTGTACAACAAAGACAATGACAAGAGGGAAACAGAGCACTGACCCAATGTATTTAGACATAAAGCTCTTTTATGCCGTTAGTGGGACCTAACTTGTGATGAACGGAAACTTCTGTTGGATCAGAAGCTTTTTTTTTCCAGGCAGCCCCTTGCCAAAAAAAAAAAAAAATTCATCCTCAGAATATTGTTGTTTATTCGGATGTATTCAAATTCCCAAAAGGACCTTATCCCATGAGGGTTGTCTCACGCTCAAGGCTGTTTAGTTATACAATAATGCGCAGTTTGAGAGGGAAACCTGAACCTTGGAATATTATGCGAAAGCTCACGAGAATATGGCCTGTGACTCCACTATGACGGATCGATAAGCCCTGCTGTAAGTTATTCACACACTGACTCCGTTCTGGCTACGCTTCCACGGCCGCTGCCTGGCACTGCAACATTCTTGTAATGGCAGTTTTTGGTCTGTGGAAATCCATACAGCTGTGACAAAATAGATATAAACTTACAGCGGATCTCTCATTTACCGTTTTAGCAGAGGCAGACTTGACCATCTGGTATTTCCTGGTTTTATTATCATATTGCACATTATGAATTTTAAAAAAAATGTAAAATTCATACCTGATTCTAATTTGCACCGTGAAAAATGATCGTAACACCCGGAAATGCGATGCCGGAAAAGATCCGAACTTGAAACTAAAAGTTCTCTTCCCTATTTCGTAGTCCACATGAAAAAAAAAAGCTGGAGAGAAACAACAACAACAGCAACAACAACAACAACAATAACAAAACATTGTGCAAGATCTGTTAGGGTTAGTTCTTTGAAAACCAATGAGTTCCCTGCTGACTTTTTGTTTACGACTGTAGGATATTTCCTTCTCTTCTTCATTTTCATTATTCTCCGGTCACTCAGTGTCAGACACCATCAGGAGCTATGCTGTGCCGTCCTCCGCAGCTGAGGTCTACAAGGGTCCATATAACTTGATGGCAACTTTTGTTGATCCTTGCCGAACTCATAACTATGTCCTTAGATCTTCAAAGGCTGTGTTTTCTTGCAGAACAAGCCCTTGTTTGTGAGTTAAAATAGATGTGGGTGATTATGCCCTCCAGTAATTTAGGTGTCTCTTTTAACAGCCATTTAACTACTGTCGCCACAACATGCTATAATCTTTTAATGGTCAAAATAAAGGAGGAAGTAAATCAATAGGTCATAACGTAAACCCTTTGACCATGAAGCTTTAGCACATATTTACGAACGCGCACTAAACCCTGAGGGAAACGTCAGCTGTTCATGAATAAATGTCATTCGAACCTAATACTTGTACAAGCGTCATATCATTCAGAACTGGGATTCCCAGCTGAGCTGAACCTTCAGAAGGCTAGGGGCTGGTTTGAACGATGAGACAACTGTGAACGGATACCATTTTCAAGCACAGTGTCTGGAAGTACACGGGTTGCTGTTTTGCCTCTCTGCCAATCAGTAGTGTGGAACTCGGCATAATTGTCGCAATGGTTATGCACGAAGCCGCTATTTATCTGTGTACAAAATGTTCACAGCTCCACAATAGCTCATCCCTGAGATTTTTCACCCAGAAAATTATTTTTAAGTTGTTTGTAAGTTCCAGAATGGGGTTACAATTTTAAGGAACTATAAATACTTCCAAATAATCACCCAATCAACCGTAATTGTGTGAGTTTAGCTTATCAAAGTTGAAGGCTATCACCACCGAGAAACTAGATTTCGGTCAACCATTAACAATCTAATCTAATTTAAACACATTAAGCTTGGTCGTGTTTACCTGACCTTGGGTGGTTTGTTTCTTTCAAGACCAAATAGGTCAAGGCTACAATGAGGAATTGTGACGTAACGAGACTGGTTATATTGGTTACGTAGCCGAACAAGAACAGTAACTAGAAACTGACAGACGCCCTGAGAGTTACCTGCCTTATCCATTAGTGGTCGATACCTTCAAGAACGCATTACTCTAATTGTGAACTAAGTTGGGGACTATGCATCTGAGGATCTTCGCATTGTTGGCTGGCGAAATTGATGGCGTAGACGGTAAACTTCTTACTAGCGAATGCTATTAGTGAACAGTGGGTCTTCACATAAAGAACCCTAGTCATATAAGTGCCTGGGTCCATTACTGTCTTAAACTCTGGAAAGATTAGGCCATATCATCCCCAGGCCTTGTTCCCAGTTGACTTTGCAGTTACTCTTTCTGTGAAGAATAAGATGTCTTTTTCTCTAACAGTAGCTTCTTGATACTGTTGGCTGGCCATGTAAAAGTTACCCAAGCCCAAATAGTGTACCATCGACTGCCGTCACTCCAGCCCTAATTTTCGTTGTCTGTTCCCACTCACCAATAATGGAGATAGGCGTCTAATCTTAAAAAGAAAAAAAAATACATTACTTTTAATAGCCCATGACAAGTAAAGGCTGTTTTTTTTTTTAATCCACCGCTATGAACAGCTAGCTGAGGCCTCCGGCTATTTCAAGAGAACAGGTGGTTAGCTCGCTAGCCCTTATCTCTTCAAACCTCTGAACCGAAATAATGCTGCCATAATTTAACCTGAACTGGCCAGGGAAGTGACAAATGCATTAGAACCGGTCACAACTAAGGTCACTGGGCCCCTGACAGGGAGGACAAAATGTAGTGATAAACAGATCACCCTTACTACTAAATCCAACTCAGGTGATCTCAAAATTAATGTGCGTTTGTAACCAACATGACAACATCATAAACTCTTTATTAGATAGAGAGCGAAACGACAGAATGTCTTCAGATAAAGAATCTTAGATAAGTGCTTCGGTTCATTATTGCCTAAATCTCTGAACGGGTCAGGCTATACCAGTCCCAGATTATGAGCTGACATGAGCTCAATAAAGTTTTTGAGTCTTGAGTTTTAATGGTATAGATAGTAAATTCTTTAGTACAGAGAGCGAAACAACAGAAGGTCCTGAGAAAAGGAACCCCTATCAAAGAAGTGCATCTGCTGTCTACATCTCGAAGGGGGTGAGCCACATTTAGGTCATGATTTCAGAGGTTCTTTCCTTTTCCACTTTCTATTCCGGGGATATTGAAAGTAACTGAACATTTCAAAGATCTGCAGTTGTCTTGCATAGCTTTCCCAATGAAATATGACTCAGTGAGCAAGGAAGTTCCCGAAATATGAAACTATGATAATCAGACTTAGCTGCCCAGATGAATAGATATGGGCCTATAATGCGATGGATTACAGCTTGATCGTCTGGCATACGAAATGGGTAAACTTGTAAGTGTCTCTGGGGTTCAGTGCAAAGGAAATAAACTGAGCTCTTCTAGAACAAAAGATATGGGAAAACACAGTCTGGTGCTCAGATGTTAGGCCAGATGAAAGACAAATCAAATAATTGTTACTCGGCAGGCAAAGCGAAATAAAAAAAAAAGGCCACTGAAATGCACCAACATCTCCAGCGATGATGCATAAGGTCGTATTACACAAATTAAGTCTTTATAATTATATGCAGATTCCGATATCAATGTGTTTAGACTTTTAAGCCAATTTTAATAACTGTATGGGAAATAATGTAAGAGGTCAATAATCTAAGAGTTCAATATTCCAAGAGATCAATAATCTAAGAGTTCAATATTATATGCGATCAATAATCCAAGAGTTGAATCATCTAAGAGTTCAATAATCTAAGATTTAAAAAATCTAAGAATTCAAAAAGCTGAAGGTTGTGGGACAGTTTGATAAGTAATTAGGTTTCTTTTTGATACTAAAAAATTGTATGCAGTCCAGCCATTTCCCATACCTCATTCAGGTGGCATGCGGTGCAACTGATCAATAAGGATGATGTTTTTCACCCCAGTTTCTAATCTGATAAAATCCTGAGACTCTCCCAAGTAACATTAAACTCAGTGTTAAAAAAGAGGAGGAGAAGCGAGCTAACATGGCTCCAAGTTCCGTTCATATTTCGACTGCTAAATATTGGAGCTCTTTGATGTCTAATTCTGGTACGGCTCTCTTTGGATTTGACATGGATCACTGCACCTTAGAGTTCAATATGATGGATTAGATATCGTTCTAGTCGAAATACGAATGGATATGGAACCGTGTGAGCTTTCCTTGAAGGCATGAAGATGCCAATGTTTTTTTTCACTGTTGGCTATATTAGGATTTACACCTCTTATTAACTTATCCTCGGGTGCCGTGTCAAAATACTTTCCAAACATGTTGTTTGGCTCTTCCTCCAAATTTTGACACAAAGAAAAATGCCCCTGAACCAGTTAGCTTTTGAGAACGTAGGCAGTGAAGCAGACAACCTAATATTTTAGGCCTTTTCACTCAGTAAACAGGGTAACCTTACCCACCTAGCAACAACCACAAATTTTATACTCCTGTGACTAAACCTTACCTATTCTGAGTCTACACATGTATTTGCACCTATCTAAGCCTTTGAAATTAAAATCCAACCCCTTTCTTCCCTCCCCATGGCCCGTTTTCTGATATTAAAGGGACTATTTAAATAGCATATTTTTATGCCTGGTGCTATTGGCATCTCCATACATGAAGACAGGATTAGCGAAAAGAAAACACCTTTGGGAGAGTCGTTAGACAGTATTCGGAAACCTTCTATCTTCGCCCGCAAACCTCCTTCCAGCGATATCTTTGGAGAGTCTCCAGATTTTATTAAGTGGACATAACACAGCTATAAATCAAAGTATTCAAAGTGACGATATCTATGCAAATCATTATTATGACTCGAGAGAATCAATCCACAAGTTCGGAGGTCATTAGCAAAACCTGCCAATCATCTGAGACTGACCTGTTGTTTCGCAAGATTTCCAAGAAGACAGCAGATTTTGGCAAGAATTTCGCTATTTTTCTGTCCATGAGGTATGCTGACTTAATAGGGTTTGATTGTCAAAATAATGTTAATGATGAAGGTAGAAAAGCTAAACGCAATAACTCATTATTCATCAGAACCTGACTTAAAAGCTGTTACAAAAGTGACCTCCCTGGATGATGTTTGCCGCAATCAGATTTACCTTATTGCACTGCCACAGACACTGTGAGTTAAATCCCATCGATTTCCGGTAACGAATCATGCAGACCGTGACGTAGCGATTGTCTATCGTCTGTTCCGCTTCCGGAACTCTGAGCGTGGGATTGTTAAGCCGCTTACCGTGACTGAACATATTCTTTTATTTACCTTTCATTTTGATAGTGTTGCGTATTTGTGAACCCTTGGGGGGGNNGGGGGGGGGGGGGGGGGGGTAACAACGTGGAAAATCCACTCCTACATGCTTAAATATTGCGTCAATCAACTATTTGTTTATTCTTCTATGTTTAAACAGCGCTTTATATGTCTAAATATATCCATACAACTTGTATGCGCTGCAAAAGGCGAGAAAAATACCAGAATTATGACACAATGCAGCACTGGCATGTTGAACGGAAACTGTCAAGTCAACTGACCTGATGACAAATGATTCAAATAATCGCTCCGGAACTAGATGAACAAACGGTTCTCTATTTGTAATATTATCAGCGATTCTATTTGATGCATGACCTATAGTGCCAGTTTCTGTTGTTTGAACCGAGAGAGCTTCCAACTGATTTAAGTTTTGGACCTGGTGTTTTCATTCGGTCTGTTTTTACCTACTGGTACTGTGACTGTCAGAGGTGGCGAAAGGGACGGGATGAGGAGGTGGGGTAAGAGGAGAAAGGAGCAAAGCAGGCACAAGCTTGAAACTAGTGGGGTTCTGGGGATGGGGGAAGGATGAGGATGGGGTAAGGAATAGGGGCTTTAAGTTCGTATGTGTGATTTCAGTAATTAAAAACCTTGATCTCTGATGGCACCACAGTGTCATTCCTTCCCACTCCTTTCTGCACACACCCTACTCGCTGAAAAAGTGTGCCAGTTTCAAACATTCGTTTCCATCCTCCACTGCATTCTCCCTAATCTCTCGCCCTTTTCTACCAGGCACTGTATCTGAATAATTCACTAATCATAATTTGACCTGAGTTCCCTATGAAAGAAAATGCCGGGATCACGAGTATTAGATATTATCTCAATGACTCTCAAACTTCCGTAACTACTGAACCACTTCAAACTGAATTGCATGCTATCTTATAACGTCTTAAGGGGGCAGAGTTCAGAATTTGAAAACCCTCGAAATTTTTTTTCTCCCTTGCGGTTGGTTGAACATGCCGGAATTTTTACACGCAACTGTTTCTTACAATTATTGTGTGAAAGCATCGACGGGCTCCTAACACGTGGACCATTTTCCCGTCAGTCCAACAAAACTCACTTCTGGTCTAAGCAAACTGAAAAAATACCATTGTGACTGCGTCATTAATTCTTGCTTCCGAGAATGAAATATGCTTCAGCTTATGAACGCCCCAGTAAGAGACTATATCAGCCAGTCATATTCTTCTGACAATGGAAAAAATAGGAAACGGCAGTAATGACTTTTGGGGTTTGTGACTTGCGATGCAAGAATGACTGTGCATGCAGAATCACTGAAAATGGACTATTGTATATTTCCCTCCCTTGCAGTTGATTGCACATTCCGAAATTTATACCCAACGGTTTCATGGTATATTTGTTTGAGTGCTTTTACGCTCTCTGACGCATTGGTAATGAATGTGATATTTATACATTTAATAATATGCTTTTTTAGGACATATTTATTGAAGGTGAGGGAGAGGGAGTGGTAAATGAATGATGATATATTGATTGATCTATCGATCTGTGCAGGTCTTAGCAAAGTTCAATGCTCGGGGAAAGTGCAAAAATCTATAACATTTGCAAGTGAAATAATGACCTTTCCGTGCGTTTCTCATTACTTTGTCATTTTGCATAACTTGAGAAACCACTTGGTAGTAAACACCGCTGACAAATATTCCATTTGAGGTGAACTGGTTTTTTTGGGTTGTTTTTTTTATTTGTGTGTGTTCTTATTGAATCTGAACCAAGCGTCAAAAAAGGACTAACAACGTTCCAGTCTTCGTTCGTATTTCGAGTGCTAAATGTTGGACCTTTAAGATGTACAATTCTGGTGCAGCACACTTTGGATTTGACATGGAAGTTTGCACGCCAAAGTGCGGAAAGGTGCATTAACTACCGTTGCAGTTAAACTACGAACGAAACCGGAGTAGTGTGACTTCCCCTTACAGACAGCAGATTACTAATTCATCCTCAGTCTGGTAACATCAATCTCAGGATGTCACCCTCCAGTGAAAGAAAGCCTTTTCAGCTGCATAATAGTCCATTTTTTTCTTCTTTTTTTTTCACGAGAAAAGATCAAAGAGTTAGGATTGGCTGTTTAAAGTGTCTAGATATAAGCATTTCAAAAATTAAAGCTTTGAGGGAGCAGTACGGGAGCTATGTAAACAGCTTCTTGGTAACCAAGCTCAAGCAAACACTTTTTTGAGGATGTTTCTGAATTTAGATGGCACTGACAGTCTGACCTATGATGGAAGTGTAGACTTCCTAGCCGATGTTTGTTGAAATCTTTTAACTGTCGTTGCTGCAATTTTATTTTGTTTTCTTCTTCATTCCCTTGGCCTTTTCGCTTTTGTTCGTATCACTTTTAGTCCCGCAGATCTTTTGATAATACAATTTTAGTATTCCACTTATAAACATGGTAGTTTTATAATAGATTACGTCTGTACACACCGAAGGTTCTATCGTAGTAATCCAATGGAAAAAAACACTTACATTTCTGAAGGCCTTTCGATGCAACCTGCGCACCATCGTCAGCCTTAATGATGATGCGCAGGTTCCATCGAAAGGCCTTCAGAAATGTAAGTGTTTTTCCATTGGATTACTACGACAGAACCTTCGATGTGTACAGACGTAATCTACTTATAAAATTACCATGAGCATTAGTAACGACTGTATAACCATCATCTACAATATTTTAAAATGCACTTATAAACAGTTGTCTTATTTTGTTTGATACCTCTTTTAACACCGCTAGTAGTCTAATACGTGTTTATGTAACCGGGTGGAAAGGCAATACAGTATAGGGTATTCTTTCACTTATATTTAAAGGGGAGGAAGGTGAGCTCAGTCAGATAATTTTTCAGATGTTATTTTTAAGGAAGTGTGTCACCAGGGTTTTCCCAATTACTGTGAATGATCAATTTTGAGAAGAAGGGCCGAAAAAACCTACTCTATAAATTTTTGTCCCTGCCGGGCATCGAACCAGGGTCTCTCAGCTTGCAAGTGCGAGCGTGTTACCACTACACTACAGGGACACTAACTTCACAGCAATTTAATTCTTAAATACCTACTGCCTGAATCAGTCCCTAACTTCCATGTGCGAACCTAGTGTTCACCCATGACCCAAACACACTTCCCGACTGCTCACATTTAGACGGGAGTAGCTTTTCATATTATTTTCTCATTTCAATAACAGTCACCCAGTCATCCACAGCTTTTCCATTCTCTGTCTATCCTTTTATTTCTTTTTTTTCACTTCTACTTCTCTTCTGATCTTTTTTTTTTGTGTTTTCAACCGTTCTCTTTTCTTTCTACTGTTTTTACCATATCTGTACTCAGTGTGTTTGGTAATAGCAAAAACCAAATAACTACCTTCTTGCTCTCTCTTTTTCCCTTCCAGCAAATCCATTTCTATTTATTTCTTCCGCTTCCATGGGTTTGCATCATAAGAAGGGTTCGTTTAGACCTGTCTAGACAATATAATTTTCATCTAACAGTAAATTAGATCTTTATTTTGCGTTCCGTTCCGCCTCTTCCGCCTAGTTTCTTTCTTTTCTCTTCTTTAAAAATTCTCCTTTTCTGTACTTTCGTTTGTAGTCATCGTGACCTCCACTGTCTTGCAAAATATGACTCGAATTAGCTTCTTCCTGTCACGCTAAGACATACCC
>JAWQUT010000100.1:1408768-1420511 GCA_033807755.1 Ellobium chinense | reverse complement strand
ACACTTACTTCGCCTCCCCCCCCTACACACACACATACTCACACACACATACACACACACAGGCATGCACACACACATTCATACACACGCTCACACACTCTCACACGCACACATTCACACACACACACACGCACACACACACACACACACACACACACACACACACACACACACACACACACACACTCACACGCACACACACATACTTACTCACACACACACACGCACACACGCCTATACATTTTCTCCCATTTCCCCTCTCTCTGTCCCTCTCCTCTCTCTTCCTCTCTCTTTCTCTCTTTCTCTATCTCTTTCTCAATGTTACATAACTCGACGTATTCAGTCAGGCATATATTATAATCTATATCATAACCTCACTATTATACTATAATCAAGGCTTCAAAGGTTTTATTAGGCCATAGGCCAACATAATGCATTACAATACAATATTAAATGAGTACAATTCACTACCAAGACATAAACCGTGTTCCTCATTCACACTATTGCCACTCATCTACCACTTTCTCATCTAGCTGACACCCAGACTTTCGAGAGTTAAACTGACACACAAATCATGAAATTACTGCCATAATCACTCTCTCTCTCAACCATAATCTCTCAATAATCTATTATAAATTTCAGTTCTTCCTTTTCATTGGCCTAGATCAAATAGAATAGAACAAAACTATTGATCTCTCACGTTTGTTACAAGTTTATAATATCCAGTGGCCAACGCACTGAGATGAAGGGTTAATGATTATGTGTGAAACTATAAACATTCTCCATCAGCTAGAATCGACCCTTCACATTCCAAACGTTTCTATAGCCCATGTTTGTCTGTAAACACTGATGTTAGCAGGCGGTGTTGCCACTCTGGCTATGTGCTATTCCCGTAAGGCCAGAGTGAATTTTTTCTCCACATTTCCCCACATACCATGCCAACGAAAAGTTTCGTGGGAAAATCCTATAATTCTATTGTCAAAAACAAGAAAAAAAAGCAAAACTGGTATTTAACCCTTTCTACCCTAAATTTCACGATTTTCCTAACAACTTTCGTTGGCGAAAAGTTTTGTAAAGCCGTTTTAACCTAACATGGGGGGAAAAATCTCTCCAAGTGGCAACACTGCTACCAGGATCTGCGTGTTGACAATTCACATTTTTAGGATGTTTGTTTCTCGTTTCTCCTGCCAAAATAAAAAAGGTGCGTGTTTTCTGCAGACAATTTGCTGTCTTCGGCTTCCTTTTGGAATCGAGTTTCCACAAATGCCTAACGCAGCCGATAATTACGTGGCAAAAATCGAAGGTGATTGGCTTGGATCCCTATGTTAGGGTCTGGATTCTCATTAACTTATCCTGGAATTTGAACTTGTTTCTCTAAGATGAAACTCTAAACAGCTTTAGAAAGGCTGATGTATTAAAGCTGGAATCTTTCAAATCACTTCATTTTAAGGTGCTGTTAAGCACATTTCTAAAAATATCTATAAATCTGCCTAAAAAAAAAATAAAATTGAGTCGTTGGCTTGAAATGTGTCTTTTTACAGCACGTTCTGGATTTGGCTATCTTAAGCGCTAGTCTTATCTTCCCCCGAGATTTCAAAAAAATATTTTTAACAATTTTATGGTTTAAATTGCTTTTAAGAAGGCCTTAAGAAGAAATATTAGGATTTATATTCAGAAATAACCTGACGTAAAATGTTTCCCCTCGATAATGGAGTGGGCGGTGTGGTTGTGATGTGTATTACCCTTGCCACAATTACTGTAAGTGATGCACAGTTTGGTGGGGGAGGGAGGAGGGGTTATGAGACTAACATGTGCAGTGAACGAGTGATTATTGTTGTGATTAGTTTGTAACCTGATTTATGAATCGTATGGCAGTATGCATGAATGTGAGTTAATCTGGGTATTGTATTGTAATGAGTTATGTACTACTATGTTTAGACTTTTTGATTATTTATTATTTACTCTCATGTACCACAGCCAAGGCAATTTTTTTCTTTCTAAGGATAATAAAGTCTATCTTATCTTATCTTATCGTATCTTATCTTACCTATCTTATCTTATCTTATTTTATCTTATCTTATCTTATCTTATTGTCTCCAAGAAGCATATTATTGAATACTTTAAAATTGATGGGAAATAATGTGATTGTAAGTTAAGTCACTTTAAATATTACAGCAATGTTGTTTTTCACACACATAAGAAAGAATTTTTGAAAATACTATTACTAGGAACTCATCTTTCATGAAAATGCAAATTTGATGAGGTTTGAAAAAAAACAACAACGAAACAGAACAACACCATAATTCCAAGAAAGTTGGTTGAGTCAGCTTTCAGATCATGCGGTGATCATGAATGTCGTGGTCTCCTTGGGAAAAGCTCCAAGCTCCACTCCATGCTAATCAGTGCATCATAATTATAAGATTATGGGCGAGTTTGAAAAAGGCGGGGAGAGGCGGGAGGAGGGGAGGGGGGNGGGGGAGGGGGGAGGGGGGGACAACATTCCGTGACGACCAGCAAGACTGTGTTAACGATGCATTTTACTATGAGATAATACATAACATTACCCTGTATAACCCTGTAAAACTTTTTTTATAACGGTAATAATAAGTGTGGATTTTAGCTTTGACATGCAGTGCTGAAAACTTTGCCCTGGTAAAACATATTATGCTCAGATACCTCAAACCGATCTTATGCATAACGGTCAAAAGGTCCGTCACAAAATATGCTCTTGCCCAATCGGGATCTGCAGTTATCACGACCCCGATCCTGGAAAACAGAAAACAAATGCTAGACTTTCCATATCTGGCCCTTCATTATCTTGCAGCTTTCGATGCATAAATCAGACCGGAAGTCGGAAAGACACCTTCCGAGAGACAATCAAAATAAATATGCAACATGTCGAGAGATCTTATTGGCCCTTGGATTAGACGCATTCATTTTCATTGGCTGGTGCACACCTCGCACATCCGGGTTCACTGGGAACACCGCGGCTGCTCTGAAACGATCAGACTCGAAATGCATCATATCGAGGGTCGAGGGCGACAGAAATGAACAATTGCTTTCTCTAGCTAATATAGAGCATTAACTTCCCATCTCACTTTATAATCATACGGATTTTTTTGCGGACATAATAATAACAATAATAATAATGATGATAATAATAATAATGATGATAATAATAATGATAATAATAATAATAATAATAATAATGATGTTTACAGGTCTTTTATCCAGGCTAACGTCTGTTCATGCAACTTCAAACTATTATTACCCTAACAGGTCAGATCACTCTGGGACTCTCTTAACTCCCTGGGAGCCTACAGTACCCTGCCATTTACAGACTCATTTTCCTGATTTGAAAGTACTTACATAATATTGAGTAATCTTGAGTGTAACTGTAATTATCATCCATCAGTGATATAATTTGAGAAGCCTCATTTCTTGCTTTCATCATAATATTAACCATAATAATAATAATAATAATGACAATAATGTGATAGTTATGCGGGGAGCCATGGGATATTTTAACGGTGGTAATGCCGGGCAATTTGTTCACTGTTGGCCATCTGAGAAATACTTACTACTTCTAATGGCGTTCAGTAGAATTCTCGGGCTTGACACATTAGGGTGGTAATCTCTGCAATAATACGCCATTGATTCCTCTCCATCCTCTACTTTATTGTAGGTATTGATAAAAATAGACAAGAGGATAACAGCAGCAGGCCATGGGTATTGATGAGATGGTCGTGGGTCTCTGAGGAAGACTGTGTTAAATGTCAGGTGGGGAATACGGAGATACAAGAACAATGATGATGACTGTCAGGCTAGGTGTGTATCTATCTATCTATCTATCTATCTATCTATCTATCTATCTATCTATCTATCTATCTATCTATCTATCTATCTATCTATGTGTGTCGGCAGATCTATGTGTGTGTGTGTGTGTGTGTGTGTGTGTGTGTGTGTGTGTGTGTGTGTGTGTGTATCTGTCTATGTCTATCTGTCTGCTTCCTTCAAACCTGCTGGTCTATATTTCTCCTTTCTGCCTGCTTGCCTGCGTGCCTATCTGTGTTTGTCTGTCTGGTTGGATATCTGTCTTCTAGTACTTCTTTCTATCTCCCTGATAGTCTGTTTGCCTGCAGGCAGACCTGTCTGTCTTAAAAACAAATCCGTCTTTCATTCTGTCTGACAGCCTGCCTGCCTCCCAGTTTGTCTGCCTGCCTGTGTCCCTGACTGGCTGTCTGCTCATCCAAGCGTGTCCCACTTTCCATTATTGCATTCCTATCCTCTGCCCTCTCGCCTCTCTATCCATTTCACTCATTAACTTGGCCAAATCTCCGTCCGTCTGAATTTTACTGTTTTGTCTCTCTCACCCGAAACCTTTGTCCTGCTCTCCCAGCCTCAGGGGTGCTGGGCCAATTTCACCGTTCATCATCCATTTTCTCTCTCCATTATTCTTTCCTCGAGCCCCCCTCCCTCCTCTCTCTCTCTCTCGCTCTCTTGCGCTCCACTGTGGCGCGTCTATGTGTCGTGCGAAAGTAAAAACAGAACGCTGTTAGACACCACTTAATATTATTTCTGCCACACTGCACGCGCCTTGCTATCTATCACTTTATCACTTTGCAAGCTATCTTTTCTCTCGCCTCCCTCCCCCTCCTCCTCTCCCCCCTTCTCACAGACTGTCCAAAACAACCACATCACACATTTTCTGTTCTGTTTCTTTTTTATTCTGACACGAATGCGTCTATTCCGCGCGTATTTTTCGTTTCTCTTTGGCGCGGTGTCTTCCTCTGTCTGAAATAGGGCCATAATAAATTTATGAACCACTGAATGACATTCATTCTGTGTCTCTCTCCTCTTTCATTCTGTCCTTCTTTCTTTTACTTTTTTTTTCATTCTGTTCCACGTCCCTCTATCATATTTTTACCCGTCTTCTTTCACGCCTTTACCTTTCTACATACGTGGTATTTTGTCACGGGTATAAAATAATTGGTGCCTGCATGCAGTACTCACACCTCGGCGACCACATTAAATTAGGCCATAATGGATAGCCTCGCTTTCACTTTATGTCGTAATATCATTCTTCTAGAGGCATTTTGCTGGTATTTGGGAGGTGGGGGGGGGCTATGGAGGAGGGAGGAGGCGGAGGAAGAGTGGCTTCATTGGTGGGGACATCTCCAATATATTAGTAATATTCATGGGACTGTTCGGAGTTGTGGACAAAAGGTTTTGACTTTGGGTAGTGAGAGACAGAACATCTGAAGCCAAAAAAGAATAAACAAAAGGCAAATCGTGAGTCTTGTCTTCTAGAGACTGGGAAGCGATATTAAAAAGAGGGACAGACAGAAAGGATCAAGGGAAAGAAAAAAAAGGTAAAGATCAAGAAAAACTGTGACAGTCCATGAGTGACTCCATTTGCATACCTACTGTTAAAAAATGGCCGTGTTATCCAAGGGTTTGCTATCACACAAAGCGCACATCAAACAATGTTTCTCTTATCTTGGCTTATTGCAGGCAATGTGGTCCAAAGGTAGAGTTGAGACCTTGTGCTTGGTGCGAAAGATCTCTGGTTCAAATCTTTGTAGTTGCGTGTCTGTCCTTGGGTATTCTTCGAGCTGTTTTAAAGGGACAGGGTTAGTTATGTGTGTCACAGCCTAATAAGTCCACAACTTAATAAGTCCACATTAATTTTTCATACAATTTAAACCACGTATGTTTTTTTGTCTTTCTACTGGCTGTTTCTAAGCAAACTATGGAGGAATGTCGGGATTTCCACCCTGCGTGCGCTGCCATAATTCGTGCTGCATGACGTCAGAAAGTGAAATAGCCTAGCAGAGGATCGGTCAAGATAGTTTGCGCATGCGTCTGCACCAGTTTTTTTGTCTGCTGGAGTTTCTCGCTTTATGACATTACACAGCACGAGTAGTGGCGGCGTACGTGGGATGAAAGTCTTAACATTCCAGCGGGGTTCCTTATAAATGGTCAGCTGAAGGAACATGTATACGCTTTAAAGTTGTTTGAAAAAATAACGTGGATTTTTTTTTATGCTAGGAAGCAAATATCTACACCTAACACTTTAAAGGCACACTTCTATGAGTAGCTTAAAGGAGGTTCAAGACTCGTCTACGATATGACCATAAATGTGCTGAAAAAGGACGTTAGAACCTGGCTCAAACTGAAAGACTCGGCTTGATCAACTCTGATAAACAGGAGTTCTTCTGGTTTTGGCTTCCTAACACTATCTGTCCCATACCAGCCATTTCTGCTCTTGCACACCGGAGTTTTCTGACTCAACCCAAATTCTGCATCTCCCCATCATCTTTTGTTGCAGTGACGTTTATTGATTTGCTTTCTGCCGGCTTTGAATAAAACATAAAGAATGGCGGTCAATTAATTAAGCGCCGCTCGATGGTGAGGCCTGGAAGTTCGATTGGGGCAAATTAGGGAGGAGGAGGTAAGAAAACAAGGTTGGGCGATGTGTTCTCTTTGTTGTGACTGCTTTGCCTGTGTAATTTTGGAGTTTGGGAGGTGTGAGGATATGTGATGTGATACTATAACAGTGGGCGGTCTTTCGTTGTGATATTCCGTGTTACGCGGACTGAGGCAGTTGCCACTCAAAAGGATTTTCCCAAATGGTAGAGGAACGTGTCTTTTCATAAATGGGTGAGAACATTTTAAAAAAGAGAATTATTAAAAATGCGGGGTAAAAAGTGAAGAAAACGTTTGATTTTATTTTTATTAATAGTAAAATTATGGAACTTTCCCTTGCTAAATTTGCTTCAACATCGTGCTTAGGGAAAAATCATTGTCGCTGTAAGGAAAAAGCACATGACCTGTTTGGCAACACAGAGCAGAAGTGACAGTCAGCAATTCAAGATTTTTCAAGTTCAATGAGACTCCATGCGTTCGAGTTCTTGAGAATCATTTCATCATTATGTGAGCAGTTGGAAACTGTGTCAGGATCACAGGTGAACACAAAGCTTACAGGTGAAAGTTGGGGACACGAAATTCAGGTGTACAATATTAATAATTAATGTGAAGTAAGCGTCCGTGTGGTGTGAAAGGATGACACACTCGTCTTGCATGCTGAGGGATTTTGGTTCCAGTCTTCACCGGGATAAGAAATGCTCTTGGTTTATATCTCGTCCGGCTTTCCTCTGAAATGTTTATGGTTACCTAGTGTGTCAGATCACATAAAGCGATGACGTCACAACACATAATTAATGTGTTGGACGGTGTCTTTGCCATTGTGCAGTTAATTTTATTTGTCGATTTTGGATCATATAGATCATGTTATGTCGTATGTTCTGATGAAGCTATGTGGAAGGTGGACCGGGCCGAGATAGGCATTCTTGTGATTTCAGTTTTTTTGTTCTCAATAAATGAAATTTATACTGACACACTGGGTGACTTAAGTTTGTAATGACAGATTTCACAGTGATTTATGAAATATTTTTAGAGTACACTTTTCACACCATGTAACATCTTGAATCGTCCTTCTAGACTCACATTTTCTCTTTTTTACCATATCATGGCCTTACCAGCTGCAGCTGGTCACAATTATTTCCAGTTTTTTAATATCTTTTTTAAAGTTCTCGCGGTCGTGACTTAACACTCTAATTAATGTACAGCATAAATGATGAACTCATTGTTAGAGCACTATAAGGATATAAGGAAATATGGAGTTATCGAATATTTATATTAATTATGTTTGAGGTTGTGAATTCCTAGATCTACCTATGATACTATATGCAAAATGCTCTATCCAGCTTTCACAAAAAAAAAACTTCAACTGATCTTTGAACGCGTATAATGTACCGACGCACTGATAGATATTTTTGTGATGTTTCTGTTTTCTTACGAATTAGTCGAGCTTCGAAATTATATACCTGTAAAATTTGTAATTAACCGTTGTGAACATAGAGACGATAACATTATGCGTATTCTATATCTGTTTCAAAGGTTTATTAATATTTTACAGTTCCATTTATTCTTATGGCAGTTCATCATTCCAGTTGATCCTTTTGTGAACTCTTGAGAAAAAGCTCTAAACAACAACCAGCAGCTTCATGTTAGAACCACTAGCGCAGTTTTGGACTTTGATTAATATTAACCTTCATACGTTAGAGAAGCAAACATATTTCATTTCAGTATGTTAGTATGTGCCCTCAGTGTTCACCATTTTGAAATGTATTTTTGTATTTGTTTGCATTGCTCTAGTGCAGAACTCTGCCAGAGCTAATAAACAGAATTGAATTGAATTGAATTGAATTGAATTGAATTGAATTGAATTGACAAATTCTTAGATACTTTTTACAAACTCATGCGTCTTTAACCAACCAGTCGGAATGTGTTTTGTACTGGAAACTTGATTAAGACGGCAGATTTTAACAGACACAGCAAGGAATGTAAACACCACCTGTCGCGCCCCCTGCTTCATGTAATTATTATGTTTGCCATGTCACTGTAACTAGTTTATGGAAAGCTCAGTCACAACTGGTCAATGGTGGTCATCCAGATGCAAGAAGGCCAATGTACGCCGTTTACCATCAGCTTTAAGGCAAAGTACGATGACACTGAACAGGGATCGGTCTAAGGGCCGTAGCAACCGTAACTGCATGTTAATATGTTTGAAAGGTTTACAGTTCCTTTTATTCGAATGGCTGTTCATCATCGCTGCTGATCCTTTTGTCAGCTCTTGAGAATAATCTCTATCCCAGTGGTGATATAACTATCAGCGGCTTGACGTTAAATGGAGATTGCCTAGGACTTGTCCCTCATCCCTCTTCCGACCTCCCCCCCCTCCCCTTCCACCTCCAACCCATTTATTTTCCCTTCCCTGGTATTCCCTGTTAATCACTGGTAAATGTAAAAGCTTTGAGAAGGGAAGGGGTAGCTTTGTCTGAAAGTTCATTCGGGGGTTGATGAAGGGGTGCTACGGCCTTGACATGGAGCCTGCGTATATGGCAACAACAGAATAAGCAGGAGCGAGGCAAACAACACTAGCAGCTACAAAGACCAGGTTTATAGACATGATCTGATCACGAAACATCTGCTCAACACCAACAACTACAATCACAGCGGCAGTTTTATCAGCAATATTATTCTAGTTCGTTATTCTAGTTCGTTTCAAAACCCGTGGCACTACTAAAACAAAAACAAATTTTGAACTCCTGAATGAAATTACAGGAGTAAAATATCATTCAAATAATTAAATATCAGCATTATTGTTTAGCCTTTCAGACTATATTGTCACTTAACATTGCTATGCAATTTATTCCCGATCATAAACATGGTTTTCTATTTATTTTCAGAAAGCCTGGAAGCCCCCAATAAATCAGAGGACTTGCTTAAAAGATTGATTCTGCAATATTCATAATATCCGACAACAGACTTCTCACTTCTTTCTGATGAGACAGCACAGCATATAACTCAATTAAATGAATGATATCTAATCTCTTCAATAAAGGAACTGCTAATCTGTTGCAGTCTCACCCACTTTGCTTAAATGCTCGTGTAACAGACAGTATGGGATGAACTAGGATGGGCTGGCTGGAGGATTTCATTGACCTACTTCATAACATTGACATCAGGGACTTTAAGTCCTGACCAATCCTGAAACCATGCTCTGAGAAGTGTGCTTCCGTTTATGTAGAAGTAGAAACTTTGTGTGTTGTTGACAACTTAAGACAGAATCATATTTTGGAGACCTCAGGTGACATTATTATTCTTACTGTGTTCTTTCTACTGTGATTATCGCAGGCCCAGACGAAGTTTTCGTATATGGTAGATATATTTTTGAGGTTAAAAAATGTTTTGGTTATGTGTGAATGTGCATAATAATCTATGATCTGAGTCTCGATTGACGTTGGAAGGAAGACTCTCGTCTTACTGGATTACGCTGAGATGAAATATGCTGCCAGTCAGGATGGATTATCATATTACGTCATCAAAACGTGTGTTTGTCGTCACCGCAGTGACCCTGGCCTGCCTAGCGGTTGGGCCATGGTGCTGTCACTGCCAGCGACACGACACGGACAGGGACTTAAGGGGGTGAGTAGAAAATGGATCTGTCTGTCTGTCTGTCTGTGTCTGTCTGTCTGTCTGTCTGTCTGTGTGTGTGAGTGTGTTTCTCTCTGAGTGCCTGCCAGCTGTCTGTCTGTGTGTCTATCTGTCAGTCTGTCTGTCTGTCTATATGAATGTGTCTATTTGTCTTTCTCCATTAATCTTATAATCCTAATTTTTGTTACTATCATCCTTTTGATCCTTCATAAGCAGTAGCAGCACCTGGTCGTCGTCATCGTCATCATCATCATCCTCATCCTCACCCTCATCATCATCATTATTATCAAATTCATCATCATCATCATCATCATCATCATCATCAAAATCATCATCATCATTTTCCATAATTAGAAGCAATCTTATCTAGACATTATAATGTAAATTCCAGTTTTAATCTGAATTTTCGGACCTCATCGCCCTTCAGGGAGATAACACAACTGACAACTCTGTACCATTTTCCATCATCATCATCATCATCATCATTATCATTGTCACCGTCGTCATTATTATCAGCATCATCCATCATCATCACCATCATCGTAATCATCTTCGTCTTCTGTCATCATCATCATCATCATCATCATCATCATCATCATTGTCATGGTCATCATCATTATCATCCAGCATCATCCATCATCATCATCAACGTAATCATCTTCGTCGTCGTTATCACTGTCATCATCCTTTCTCTCCCTTCCTCTCCCCTCCCTCCACCCCCCCNNNNTTCAACTTCTACCCCCACCGTCACAGCCGTTCATAGCACGAGAAATCGTTCTAGATCCTCCAATCCACCTCAGTGTTGTTTAACCAGACATTTTAACGACAAGCTAAACAATCCTCGAGTGTGTTGTCTTAAGACAGCTGTCTTGTCACCCTATATCCGGCACACGACCTGAGTTTAACACCCGGACTCTTCCGAAGGTTGTTTGACCTTTCAAACTGTCAATGCTCTATACCCAGACCAATACATGGCACCATCCTGGAATGAAAAAGACTTAGCATCAGACTGGTGGGTTATGAAGGGCTAATAAGGTTAAGCTCTGTCATTCCTTCGACTCTTACACAGCGTGATTTGAAGAATAGGTTAAAGACGTAGAAAACGGAGTATCAACCAGAGAATTAACGACAAGCCAGGCAATATAGCTTGAGAAAGAAAACAGTCGATTTATCCACCCACGCGAGTACTTTTAACCTGACAGTGTTTTCATTTTCTCTTGCCTGAACTCATCTTTTAATGACTAACACGAACACTCGGTTTATACGACTATGACGAAGTGTAGAACTACTGTTCACTAGATCCGAGTCTTCAAGCCCTTGAGAAACAAGCTAGCATAACTACTTGGGCCCCATCAGAAGTTCGACTACGTACCGCCACTGGCTGAGGCTATCTGTATACACTTTACGTCACTCCTTTGTATGGGTTTCAGGCTCGTTGAAAGTACAGTCAGACATCCTTAAGTCTATCATCAAAATATAAATGATAACTTCTAAACTAGAAGAAAATCGTTTACCTTTATTTCTTGAAGGAAAAAAATCCTGCAAGAAGCGACCATCTTATCAAGGCGATCACTTACCCAAGGAAGACATGATAGTCGTCATCTATATGTCATTGTTCTGCTGTATACTTTAATCTTCTTGACTCTTTGCAACATATCTGATGTGTGTGCCAAGTGACCCC
>JAWQUT010000100.1:1384799-1398584 GCA_033807755.1 Ellobium chinense | reverse complement strand
AACATCAATACATGCCCGGCTGATAGGCTGGGCCACCTTCCTCAGCCTCTTTTTCTTGTCGCATTATGATAATCACAACAATTCAGGATCACAAAGAAAAATTAGGCTGCTAATGTCTTGGCCACCTCCTTCCTATCAGGTATTCACGTGCTAACCTGCATGCTGCTGTTTACATACAAATAGAAATGAGGCCACCCGAACCGAAGAAATCCAATCAGATAACTAGGTCACGCTTGCCGGAAACAAACGAGTGAATGAAACATCAGCATGACTTGTTCCGATTGAAAAGTAGGTCGTGACCTAGCTATTTTCAGCGATGTAAATAAGGCCAGACATAATTTATGTTTCGCTTTCGGGAGATGCCATCGTTCCGACATTTTCATTGGCTAGCCGATGAGAGTTTGACCTTCTAGAGAAGAAAATTTCCTTTCCAACGGTATGCAACAAGGTAGGTCTAATTTTATTGCGTATCGACAAAATATGCGATCAAAAACAGACAATTTCAGCATAAATTCATATAATCAGCCAAGAAAACCGAGGGGGTGACCCTAATGAAATGCATTTTTGAGAGGTAAAATGGATTCTTTCACAAAGTATCTAAAAATAGCAATAACCCAATTTCGGCATTTTTAGCCCAAATCGACGATTTCAGGTGGCGCCCCCTCCCCTTTAAAAGTGGCTAATACTTTGTAGCCCTTATCTGACAGTTCTTGACTGTTACATTCAATATAGTGGCTACCGTATGGATCACCTGAGGTTACTATTCCAGTAATTCTCCTGGTTCTATTTTTTGACTTTATGGAGTGCAAAATGGCGGCTTCCTTCACGGCGTACACTTTGCACGAATGCACTGGATGCTTTACATTGACCTCAGAGTGTGCTAGAACATTCCAAAATCGTCAACAAAGACAATATCTGTATGAATTCATGGCCCTAAGGTTATGTTCCTTCTGATCGTGCAATTCTTTTACTTCCTTGACGATAGCATCTGACCTGTTTCCTTAGGGCGGAAGCCCTAGCCGCCATGTTGTCTAAAATTTCGGAAATCACGTGCCCGATTACTTCTTATTCCGAAGTGATCTATAGGTGAGAAGAGTATGATATATGTATGGGTCATATTGACCAATACTATCTAAAGCTGGCCCAATTAGGTCATCGTCCCTCCCCTCCCCTCACCACACACACGCAAACACATAAACACACACAGACAGACAGGCAGACAGACAGACGCACTCTCTCTCTCTCTCTCTCTCTCTCTCTCTCTCTATCTCTATCTCTATCTCTATCTATCTATCTATTTATCTCTGCCTCTTTTGGTCGCACTTTGGCGTTCTTTGATGACTTTTAGACTTTGAAGACCGGGACAGAATTCTTTTAGATCACAGCCTTCTCTTTCCATCTCTTTCTCTTTCCCTTCATCTCTCTCTCCTATTCGTGTCTTCGTCGCTTCAAATTCTCTTACCCAGAGCAATTGCTTTCTTTCTGTGTCTGGGAATTCATTTTTTTCTCTCTCTCTATCTCTCTCTCTATCTCTCTCTCTCTCTCTCTCTCTTTCTCTCTTCCTGTCTTTGTCCCTCTGGAATCGGAGAACTCTCTTATTCGATCAGCACCCGCTGTAATCCGACAGCGAATTGGTTTCTTGACCTGTCAGGGATCCACTGACCGCGCCGCCCCTTCTTCCACTCTTTTTATTTTTCTCAATCTCTCATCTAATCCCATCTCTCATCTATCCTGGTACGACGAAAAAGCTGCTCAGATGACTCACTCTTGCACTCAGAGGCAGCCTCGGAAGGGTCAGCGCATAAATGTTTTATTCATCACATCTCAGAGTGGACGCAATGGAGAACAAAAGAAGTGGGAACTGTCCCCGGGACTTCCCCGGGAAGGGAGGTAATTGTCATAGCCCTGGACGCAGTGGAATACACTAATGGAATACTGTGGTAAGACAGATAGAAATAATCTTAAAAAATGACGCAGGCCAGATCACGCCTGGAATCGATATCAGTGGTAGCTAGAATTAATAAATTTCCCTTATCTCCTTTATGGCTTAAACTGTAGTGGCGATACCTTATTGAATAGTATCGGGAGAGAATACTCTATCTGCCCATTGCCTTAAAGAACTAGGTGAACTTTGTTGCTTGTGTACGCAATGACCCTTGTTCACCATGGTATCCATTCTTGTCTCTGTGCCTCGTCATCTCACGCAAAAATATCGTTTCAGGTTTTGTGAGGACACGTGATCGGACGCGCCGTATTCATTCTTACACAACGAACTTCATTATTTTATATACACACTGTCCTTCCCCTCCTTCCACCTCACTCACTCCCCGCTGCCCCCCTCCCACAAGATAAAAAAAAACCCAAAAAAACTTGACCACTGTATTTAAATGTAGGCCTACTTAATTGTAGCCAAAGTCACTTGTTTATGCCAATTATTTTTTTTAGTTGTTTTAATGTATTTTGTTTTGAATTGTGGCATTTGTTAATTTGCAGTGATATAAAAGCAGTTTCCTAATTCCTTTTTTTCTATTGAAATTGCCTTCTGCTTGGTTTTTTTACAATTTTTAATATCTCTCCAGTGTTATGAAGTTTTTACACACGCTGCTGAACTGGACGTAGTTTCGTAGTCATTCTTTGTAAACACTGATCATCGATTTCCTGCAACGAAAAACTATAGAGATAACGTAGGTTCCTCTTTTTTTTTTCTTTCCGGCTACACTGAAGGACACTCCTTTAAGGACCTGTGTTTGTGCTATATTTCATCAGGGATGGTTTACAATGAGAGAGAAATGCAAAGCAGATATCGGAATCAAGCGTAAAAACTGCAGTAAGAAATAGGCAAGATTTACATTTTAAAAACGTGCAACCATTCCCTTCTCTGTGTTCAGCTACTTTTTGGTTGTTGGTTTTTTGCGTGACCGTCGCTGATCACATCCCGTTACTGATTTTTTTCCACGGTCATCCCGGAAGATCACTTCCTTATCTTAAGACAGTCTCTGATTTCATCATTATGAACAGTGACGTATGAGTTGAATGTTCCAGACTTTTAAAAGATTATAGAGCTGCCAGACGTTAAGATGCCAATGACAATATTATTTTCAGGTGTTATGTTATTTCCTCAGTAATGTGATTTTGCGAAAATAAGACTGCGTGAGCATATCATAGGGCACAAGGAAAAACGGAGTCTTGTCTAATCTAAATCTCTTAAACTGTGGTGAAGTTTTACTTACAGGAAAGGCGGGAAGGGGGAAATGAGAACTTGTCCTGAAATTTGATTTTTCTTTAAAAAAAAAAAAGGTCAATTTTGAGGTGCTTCGGTTTTGGAAAAGTTTGCCATTTCTTTACGTGGTAAAAAAAAATCTAAATTGAAATTGTTTTCTCATCATGGTCATAATTTCTAACTCTTTCATGAAAATTCTTGCTTGTAGTTAGACTAGTTTTGACAGTTCTTCAGTTCATTGCTACAGAGAGAAAATTTAAATAATCACTAATGATTTTTTTCTGCTGTTGTTGTTGTTTTTTTTTAGAAGAAAAGCCATAGAACAACACATTAAAAGTTAAGAAAACTCAGATGTATCCCCTTGATTTGTCTTTTTTTTTTGGGTCAAAATATCCACTTCAGAAAAGTGATAATATTCGAGTGACGGATCGCTAAGGTACTTTAAATACCACAATGTGATACTTTGCAGTAGTAGAAATCCCACCACTCTTGTACTTCCATGAAATGTAAAAATTCGTCTCGTCTAGACTTAAGCAAAGTGAAATAAAAAAAATTCCAAACTGTCTATGATTTTGCCCCTAAAGACCTTTAAGGGTTGATATTGAAATCGACTGGTTTGGACGCTTGCCCTTCTAAGGTTTCTTGCCCGCAGTCGTTAGTGGCGGGTAGAATCATGTTTGAGGATCGATTCTTTCGATATTCAGTGTTTTTGATATCTATGTCAAAACTCAAGCTCAGGGGTTTCAAGACCATGTCGATACTTTCGATAAAATCGATAAGTCCTCGTTTGACCTAAGCTGCTAAAAGTTTCCAGAAAATATCTAACGGGATGGAAATGTCACTCTGTACTGAATTTCAGAGACGAAAGAAAATTGTAATATTCGATACATATAACATGAAGGCTGAGTACTGCGATACCTAAAAAAAAATGAAGCATCGAATCACCACTAGGAGTCGATCGCGGATAGAAGGCACTGCCGGAAGAGGACGACACACGATAGATCAGACAGAGCAAGATCAGGACGGATGGATCTTCCCGTAGGGCACGCGAGTAAGTGCTGATGAGGGTAGATATCGGTTGCAAGTCGACCACTCCGATAGTAATTATCTCCCTCGATACATAAAGGCTGTACGTGGGCGGCACCCATTTGCCTACTCCTAATTTGTCGTAGGTTGTTGAGAAAAGAGATTAAAAAAAAAAAAAAAGCAGATTTTCACGATCAACAAAGTACATCCTGTCTGGATGAGCCTGAAGTTCGATAGAATATACATGATGCGTTTTGTTTTCTGCTATTTTTACCTTTTTCTAAAAAGTATTTCAGGTGACTATGATCGCCCACTCTGGTGCATTTTAACTCTCGTAGCGCGAGGCGCCTCGGGTCCAGCCTCCCGCTGGCTGAGTGACCTTTGTTACGGATAATGACCGTTGCACTTGTTGCCTACCAGCCGATTAGCTGACACTGGTCTGAAAAATTCGACCGCGGCAGGCAGCGTTTGGTGAGGAAATGGGTGTGTTTTCTATTGCCGCAGTCAAGCGTAGCGAGTGGACGGTAGAATAAATTCTATCACAGAATCACGGGGGTTAATACCATCTAGGGATTTGATTTGCGGAGCAGTGGGATGTACTCTTGCGTCTAATACCTTTTTGTTACCCTCTGGTTTTGTTGTTGGTGTTGTTGATATCAGTGCAGCTGGAATGCCATGTAGATAATCACTCCTCGGTCATGACAATTCCATTCAAAGAATTGGCGATAAGTTACAAATTTAGGAGTAGCATCTCGTCAGAAAAAAAACAAGTCCACTCCTCTTCAGCCGTCCTTGTCAACAACAAAGGTAGTGTGTGCTGGCAAATGATGCCCATAATTTCTTGGTCGGTCTCCATCCTTTGCCATTCACGACACTGATTTTTGCGGCCATGTTTATGGAGAACCCTTTTTGCCTTCAGCCTTTCCTATGGTAAAACTACAGAGAGATATTTCATCCTACTTTGTTATTAGGACACGTGGAATATCCGTTTCCTCAGCGTCTTGGGCCGCAAGGTCTGAGAAATGTTCCGCAAATCAGCAATGTAGTCGCCTCTGACTCCGGCATGCCCTGGGCTGTAGAACCACGTCATGTTTCACATATTTCTTTCTTTTAACGTATCCACTCTCACCTTTTTCAGCTGATCTCTAGTGTTCTTGGGAGTTACTGTAAATCTGTGACAATCACGGTACCAATGTATAGCTTAGAGCAGGGCCAGGTTAGAGTCAGAGGTGCCGCTTCCATCTCTATACGGAAATCAAGTTATAAATTAGGACAGGGCTATTTTGGTCAGACAGCCAGACTGCCCCGTGGAGAGTATAGCGTTTGGAAGGTCAGAGGGTGAGATTTTCAGATGTCCAGCAATATGGTTTCTCTCCTAGCTAATAAAAAAAGAAATGCAATTATTTAAAGATTGGTTTGTGGTTTGTGGTCAAATTTATGCAGTTTACTTCACAGGAAAGTATTGATTACAAAGGGGGAAAGGAGGGAGTAGGTCTATGTGGCATGATAGTGTTAGATAACAGAGCAGTTCATTACTAGCTGAAAATGTACACACACCCTGTGAACAAGTAAATTAGGTCTGCATGTGTTTTTAAGATATCTAAAGATATGGAATTTCTGTGGGCTACACAAAGAGCCCAGTAGCCTGGATGCAATGAATGTGTTTGTTTTTTTTCACATTTCTGTAAGTTTCCTTTGTATCCTAAGGTCTCAGAAAGATTTTACTGAACATTTACGATGTCTGAGAGGCTTAATATTAAAAGGCAGTTTTATGCCCTATAAAATTTGTAACAAGCAATCGACACTTTGAATGCAAACATTCTAAGATCTAACAAGACCTAAACAACTTATTATCTACCTTTGATGCCATGAGAATGAGACGAAGGATAACTTGTTGAAGGATATTATGAGGAAATTTGGAATCTCAGACCGCCATTTAAGTTTAAGAAATGCAGGGGTTGTTGGCATCTGCTCTAATTCAAACCTCTCAGAACACAGAAAAGTAAATACGATCAAACCTCTTCAAGCGCACACACGTTCACTTCCAAAAAATCCCACAGCTTTTCATTCTTATTTCAAATTCTAGATTAAATGCAAAACAAAAGGATGCCATGTTATATTGTCCCAGTCATGAAAAGCTACATCTGTTCAACCAGAAAATGATCGTTTGGCTATTCTTTCACGGCAACGTGTATCTCTACAGACTGTGTACCGCGGTAAAGATACAACAGCCATCGGTTAAACCACATCGATTACGTCGCATTAGAGACGCCCCTCCGATCACATTGTGTTGCACGGCGTTCAAGACAAAGTCCTGGCAGGATTCGATTACATGCCTCAGTAGTTCAGTAAGGAAGGTCGTAATTAATTAATGTAATAAGGCTGGAGTATATTTTTCTTCCGGCTTTGCCTGAATCTTTTCTTCCTGTTTAGAACTTTAGGAATCCTATAGTTCGTTTCAAATCGACTTATTTGCCTTTACATTTTCGGGTTGTGCGTTTGTTGTTGGTGTGTATATGTGTGTGTGTGTGTGTGTGTGTGTGTGTGTGTGTGTGTGTGTGTGTGTGTATGTGTGTGTGTGTGTCTGTGCGTGTGTGTATGTGTGTGTTTCTTTTGTCCAAATCAGGGAACAATGTCTCCTATACCACATACAATCATATATGACTGATGCGAAAGAACTATTGGGATCCTAAGATTTTAAAGTCATCATCGCTGCATTACAAAATTGTCAACATATAATCAGCTTAAATTTTAAATTTAACATATACAAATTTGCTTTCAAGGACTCTTTCAAGAAACCTTAAAGTTAATAATCTTAACTCTTAAGAAGGGGTGCTAGGCCTATTGTGGAGATTTTTTATTTCGTGTCGCAAGGATCTCAGTTTAGCGACTTCTGTAGGTTGAACTGGACTTCTGTAAAATTACTTCCCGCGAAAAATAGGTCCGGTTAATATTTATTAACCCTCTAGGTCCCAAGAGTAGAATAGTTAATATAGTGACAAAGCCGTTTCTTTTAGATATTTTGAATAAATGGTTTAGAACTCCTCAACCCGACTTTTATGACTTGACTTTCTTAACTCTATATAGATTATTTGTTGTTCTATAATAATAAGTATGTACTACTGTTTGAGGAGTCAGTTAGGGAGACACCAAGCTCATGTGCCATATGCGGCACATTGGGTCTTTGAGGGTTAAAATCGCTCACAACTAGAGAAAAGCAAATGCGGGTACTTCTAGTTACTACTCTTCCGTATTTAGACATTATCAATTATATTATTATAATGATTAAATTTCTATCAATGAAGCAGAGTTGTCACGTTGGCGAAAAAAAATAAAACCTGTATGCTCACGCCGGTTAATTCTAGACTACGGCGCTGATATACACATGACAAAACCATTTTGCGGGGCCCGCGAAAAAAGGATCCTCACGGAAAACCTTTTCCAACTTTTCGCGTAAATTAAATCTTCGCAAACTAAAAAAAAACCAACCAAACAAACCGCGTCCACAGTATATTCAGTCATGTTATACCGGAAGTGATACGAGCACGAAATGTCCTTATTTAGTTACAAGCGAGGTAACTCCAGCCTTGAGTTCAGTGCAGCTGAGTTCATAGACTCAGAAACTGGCTCAGAGCTTCTTATCACGGTATTTGCTCACCTCAAATGCTGAGAACAATCAATATTTGCTTTGCTTACAAGAACTCCTTGGGTGTTGGGCTTGAGGGTCAAACGGCGGCAGTCGAAACAGAAATCAACACCAGGGCAAGGGCAGATAACGAGCAGAGCCTTGCCCTCTCAAGGTCCCAGATGATCGTTTTTCACGGAGATCAAAGACACATCAAGGGGCTCATTAAATTCTTAGAGCGGCTGAGGACATAGAAGAGCAGACAGCTCGCAGAATTTCCATCTTCAATTTTTGTTTGATAGTGTACTTGATCCCCCAATTCTGAACGGGTGTCCCGATTAAATTTGCTTGGAAAAAAATATTGGGGCAAAATAAAAAAAAAAGAGGTGGAAAATGGAGGAGGGGGGTGGGGAGTGGATCAAGTGTAACGATATTTGCAACCACAAATGACACAGTTTGTTCCAGCATCTGTCGACATGAGCATTTCTATGTGTATACCACTTTTCGCTGAGGCCTCACATCAGAATGTGTGGAAGCAAAATAGAGATAAAAAAAAAAAGAAAAACAGGCAAAAAAACCCATCAAGTCCTATATCTGTATGCATAATCCTTACGTATGTTAAAACGTAAGTTGCAAGGGGGAAGGGGGGGGGGAAGGTTTTTCTTTCCGTGTACGAGTGTGAGCATACATTTGTGCATGGGTGTGATTGTCTGTTCGTCTCACTCCGGTCCCAGCTTGTGTGCAGCGATGTCTTTGATATCCTGCGTGTGTGCATCTCTCATTTTTCCTGTTGAGCACACACATGCTTAGTGTCAATTACCACTTGACACAGAATCAATCTAGAGCGTGGAACTCTCCCGACAGATTGCCACTAACCAATAAAACTACAGGTCACATCCTGGTGGAAAAATTCAGCTGTCCAATCAACCAATCTGTATAGATCACTGCAAAAATAAAAAATCTGTATAGATCACTGCGACAATCGATTAAAACCTTAAGATATATTCAAAACTGGTATTGGCTGACAGGAATAGATAACATATATTATTATGGATTAACAGCAACAACAACAACAACAACAACAACAACAACAACAACAACAACAACCATAGCAGCAGCAGCAGCAGCAACAACAACAACAACAACAACAACAACAACAACAACACCAATAACAAATACGACGACAACAACAAAAACAACAGCGACGACGACAACAACAACAACAACAACAATAACAACAACAACAACAACAACAACCATAGCAGCAGCAGCAACAACAACAACAACCACAACAACAACACCAATAACAACAACGACGACAACAACAAAAACAACAGCGACGACGACGACAACAACAACAACAACAACAACAACAACAACAACAGTAATAACAACAACAACAGGAACAACAACAACAACAATAACAATAGTGTGAAATAACGGCAACGACAACAACAACAAAATGCCCATTTCGTCTATTCCAGTGTGCTCGCGTGTCTGAGAGAATTGTAAAGTAAAACATTAGACCGTTAGAAAAATATTCCCAGAAGAAAATACCACCGTTACATTCTGCAGTCACGCAAGCCTTCTGATTTTTTGACATCTCATCCGACCAGCGCACGCTCAGCGTCAAAAAATATCTTTCAACATTTTGGAAATCGAAAGCGATTTTATGCTGTAGCAAACCATGCTATGGTACAAGAAAAATTGGATGAGAAATGGGGAAAGTTTAAAAAAAATGGGAATGAGCGCTGTCTGATACTGCTCTGAACTGGAATTAAACATAACATGATCTGCATTCGTTACCAAACGAATAAAGCAAAGAAAGGAAGAAAGAAAGAAAGAAAGGAAGAAACAAAAAACTTACAATCTTAAAATTCGAATCCACAGCATCGGATTTGGAATTCATGGATATTTTTAACGACTAGTATCATTCACGCACATAGTATCGAATATTCGAGGAACACATCCGGGTTTTGTTGTTTAACTAAATTTGGAAAGTAACCAGTATGGAGATGGGTTCTGGCAGTCAGATATAGAATACCTGCACTTAAAGCATTAGCTTCAAAACAGAAGTGGAGACCTGCTTCCGTCAGGACTAGATTAGCTCATGGCAAAGAGAAAGGCCTCTTTCTCCTCCGACTGTTGTCCGGACTTTAATATTCTTTGATTATTTGACTCAGATAACTGACAGTATATATAAAACTTTATGGCCTCGGGTGGTATTCACCAATAATCTATAAATAATAAACAAAGGTGAAAAAAATATATATCAATACTTTATGGTACTATCTCCAAAGACATGGAGAAAGGAAGAGGGGCAGGATTATAAATATAGTGCTCGGATTCAAGAGGGTCGGATACGAGCTAATACTGCCTAAAATTAAAAACATTGTACACATATACATTTTGGGACTCTGGCAAGATTTCACAATTCGATGTAAGCAAATATCAAACACTTCATATTACATGATATAAATTTTCAGATTCTGGCAAGATTTCACGATTCGATGTAAGCACATATTAAATACTTCATATTACATTGTAAAATGAGTTTCAATAATGTATCTTATTGTAATTTGTATGTATGATGTGCTCTGATATGGATGGTAACGTGTGTATTATTAGAAATGAGATGTATTCCTTTATTTGGCATTGCACATCACGTTTTCTGCTGGCTGAGGTTAATTTTTCCTGTTTCATAATACGACTTTATTTACCCCGTAGGGGAATTGTTTTACAATGTCATACAATGATATACATCTCATGCATAATACAAACACACAAAACAATACACATCAAACATATGAATGCATAATAATTACAAATGAAATACATAATAAAGTCATTGCTGGTCCCAGCGGTGCAGCGCCCTGCCCCCCCCTCCCCTCCCCAGCTCTAAAGCCAGGTCCTCATTTACACCTGAGTCGAGTGAGGAAATATTAAGTGAAGTGTCTTTCCCAAGGACACTACAACGTAAACCGCCCAACTTGTGAGTCAAACACATATACCTTAGACTTCACAGTCTTCAGTTTTTGAGTTCGACTCACAAACCGCACGGCCTCGCTGCCTCCTTGGATGTGATAACCTGATGCAAGTCATTAAAGAAAGGTCTCGGTGCCTTAAATCAATTTCCTGAAATAAAGCCATGTCGATCTAACCATTAGATGTTGGTGTGGGCGACAAGTATCGATGTCTGACTTTTTTTTGTTTTTTTGTTTTTTGTTTTTTTTTTCTGCGGACGCCTACAAATGATCTGCGCACTATGTAAACGAATTATGGGAGATTCTCTGGAAAATCTCTCACCGTTTTTCTGTCGACGTTTTCTTTTCTTTCTTTCTTTTTTTTTTTTTAATCTTAACCTGTACTAATGCTAAAAGATAACCCATCCAATGCGAAATACAAGTTATTGGTTTCCAGTAATCAGGGTTATCAAACCTGTGGGATAGTGTTTTTGTTTTTTTTTTCATTTCGCCTTAAAAAAAAAAAAAGTTGCTGTCAGTTATCGTTGTCCTTGTTAAAAAACCCCGCCAGATCGATCCCGCCAATTGCCAAGATCAGACAACTCGGCGGGTGTAAGATGAATGCCGTCTTGTCTCATCCTCGATTGAGAGTGCGCCCCCCTGGAGTGCTCGTTCAGTTCTCACGTCTTCACGAGACTGGACCGCGGCTTCTCTATTCTTCAGTTATGTTCTTGGGGTGCGGGTCAACTCACATACAGTCAAACATACGATTGGAGCCATTTGGCTGTTTAGGCAAGGTTAACTGTTACAAGTGCATGTCATTAACCGTCGTGTTGCGGTGACAGAACATTATTCTACCGTCCGATCGCTTTTTTAAATGCGGCGATAGAATATATACGCAGCTCCTTGCCAACCGCTGGGTGCGGCGGTAGAATTTCGCAGCCTAGTGTCACCCCGACCCGTCGGAAGACAACACATGCAACGGTCATTATCCGTAACAATGGTAATGCAGCCAGCGGGAGGCTGGACCCAGGGCGACTCGCACTACGAGTGTTAAACAGTAAGAATTTGCAAAATGAAAATTTGTGAGCTCATGTTTAATCAATCTGCTTAAAACCCAGACGACATCTAGGATACATAGGTGACCACTGCTTTAAAACATATTGACAGCTGGATAATACATGGCACAGTAGGAATGCCGTCCCACCTTTTTTTTTTTTTTTAAATTTGGGAGGGTGGGGGCTGGAGACAGGAGGCGTGATAGACATGGTCTGTTTTCTCTTCTTCCTTTCGTTTTTGTTTTGCTTGGTAGTTTGTGAAATTGTGCTGCAAAAATTACTTTGTCTTTATAAAAAAAATTATACAGTAACGTTAAAACAAAGGAATCTTTATTGAAATCTCGGAGAGTCGTTTCAAGGAAATAGGACACATTATTTTCAAAATAGTTTGTTACTGAGGCAAAGTGGGCTACCTATAAAATCTTAAAGACTAGGAAAGCATTGTTCTGCATGGCTTTTTGTTATCAAATAAGATATGGTATGGAAGGTTTTAAACTATTTTTTTTCAGCATTTTTTATTATACTATGTATCGCTAAAACAGGCAATTAAAGTTTGGTTCACGTTTACAGTAATCGGTAAGGTAATCGTTCATTTTAACACGAACCACTTACTAATGGATGTTCAATAATAATCGAAGTAATCAGTTACTTTTACCGGATTACGCCCAGCACTATAAACTGATCTCTCTAAACAAATTGATCGTAAGTCTAAGCTCGCCGTCTGAAAGGTTGTCATCTCATTCCATCTTTTGAAACTTTTGCTCTGCTTTATGTTACAAACTTTTAGTTCAGGCGTCGTCAGCAGATTTGAAAGTGAGCATTTAAAGCGATCACTCCAGCTCTATCGCCTCTGAAACGGAGGAGAAATTAGAACCGAGAGGGCTAAGACGATCTTCTTTCCCTTTGCAACCCAACGCCCACGCTCAAAGCGATGACAAAATTAACGCTTTGCTAAGCAAGACTTCGCTGGATCATGGGGGAAGACATAGTGATTTTGTAATTCGAATTCCCCAGGAGGCTACGTCTGATGGAGAAGTGGCTCTTTTCTACTGTTTATCACATTCACATTCAGTTCTGTCTTTTTTTTATTGTAACAATCATTACAGAATATGGCCGGACAGATACCACTGGACACACCAACAGACAGATCAACAGACAAATAGACAGATAATCAGAAACTGGACAGGCAGTCAGACAGAGGGATTATTTATTTATTTATTTATTTATCTATTTGTCAGGTTGTGTGTACAGTGGTCAGTTTGTGCACTGTTGAATGGTAACTATAATAATGACCTTATTTAGAGCAATGCTGCATTGAAAATAAACGTGTAAAACTGTGAAAAGAAAAAAAAAAACTGACACAAATATCAACATCGTATCAAGAGAAATATTTAAGCCGATTGAGATCAAAGATGTAATTCAACATCTTTGCAGAGATGTCATTGTTGAAAATAATGGTTTGGAATGTAATGTTTACCAGTCTCTTGCACTTATCTTGTCCACAGAGAGCTTGCAAATCTTAATGGGAGAGGGAAAATTCGCCATGAGACTTTGTTGGAAACGAAGCGGAAATGAGGTTTTGGGGATTCGTTCTGAATGAATAATTGAAATCCGTTGTCCAGAATCTTTTTCAAAGTCTTCACGAACTGAGTGCACACAGATTTTAAAGTGCGTTTAAAGAGCTGCCAGAATGGTTTTTTGTTTTCTCTTTGATTTCTTCATTTATTTCATACTTCTGTGTAATCAACTTTTGGATTATTTAACGGTAACAGCTTTTTGACGTCGCTATCACTGTGTCATTCTCTAGGGACAAATTGCAGAAATAGTGGAATTCTTAAGATGATAAAAGATCCCATCGTTAATGCGGAAGTTCTCAATACTTTGTGTCCTTTC
>JAWQUT010000100.1:1351353-1362422 GCA_033807755.1 Ellobium chinense | reverse complement strand
CACTAGCACTAGCACAGTCGCCACTCTGGTAAATCCTTCCCAAATCCCTTAACCCCCATCCCCACCCCTTTCCCCAGGAATACATTTTATGAACATGTCAGGCCAGCACACAGGTCAGAATAGCCCCAAGTCTCTGTACAAATAATCCCTTCGACTTGAGGACGCGCAACTAATGACAAAACACTGGAAAAGCAAGCAGATACTTAAGAAGATAGCATACTTCCTGGAGACAGCATTTCTAGCACTGAAAGGAGCATTGGAAGCTGAGGACAGAAGAGGAAGGGGAACGTCGACGAGGGGGAAGAAGAAGAAGAAAAAGAAGAGATAAAAAAAGAAGAAAATGTGTAAGAAGTTGCCAGTAAGGCTTATAAATAAAAAACTTAAATTTTGAATTGACGTGAAGCAAAATAAGACTGCTGGTCGATAGCTCTTATGGTGGGGGAGAGATTGGTGGAGAAAGCCCCGGACATGGGATCCGCTGTTCCGTCTGGTTGTAATCCCTTTAGACCATTTCTGTCGGATGGGATCTTAACAAAAGTGTTGAGTAACTGTGGGATGATTGTTCCTGCTGCCGGACCATGAAATTAAATCTTAATCAGTTGCCCATAGGTGAACACCAGCCTTGTCGCGACCTCTGGTGTCATTACAAAACCAGGCAAGTCCTTGAGGGCCGCTTTTACATAACGAGTCTGGCCGGTGCGATGTATGAGTATAGTACCGCCAATAGCAATCGACCCCTCTGCACGCGCGCCTGTACCCAGAGGGAACCACCTAAATTAATGAACGGTTTGCCCTCATCCTGTGTATACACTGGCACACAATTCTCTATTCTGCATCTTCCAGAACCGTCTATCTCACTCCTTTACCCCGAACCCTTGGAAGAGTTTCGAACAATGTTGAACCTTACTTGAGATTACTATAGCGTCATCTTTATGTATTGATTTCAAACTGTACTTTACCATCATTCGCCTTTGGTGTTCCTGACCCTACACCCCTCCTGGTGCCGGGCCTACAGATACGATAGTTACGGCCCTGCCCTTTTTATTTCTTCTATTTCCTTCCGGTCTCTTGGTGGTATCGCACCCTTCAGTCGTGGATTGTGGAGTACTATTGGATTATGTTTCATTGATCGCATCAGGATCACCCGTTGTAAAGAGACTCACGACCGAAATATCCAACCACAAAAATTGGTGACCATTCGCATGAGCGACTCGGCCGGGGAAGAAAAAGGAGACTATGATCCTTGCTAAACAGATAATGAAATGTAGTTTGACTCTCAGATCCTGAATGCTTCTCCTCTTCATCCCCGCGGTTTTTTGTTGTTGTTTTTTTCATAAGGTTTCTTCCAGAATCTGAACTCCCCAAATTGCGGAAAGCTGACTGATTTCTCTCTGTTGTCTCAGTAACACAGTCCAATTTTTTTTCTTGCCGTCTTTTTCCTTGTAGCCCTGGGGGGAGATAGCGGACCCAGTAGATCCAGTACATTATCTTCATGACAAAGCAAAACAAATTGTATATGAAGCTGTGGTAATGCCCTCTCAAAAAGAAACTGAAAGGTGAACTTTTATAATAAAGTCCAAGACTATGCAGAACAGACCATTTTTAATTGGTTAGCCCCAACGAAGCTCACTTCCGGTTTAAGCAAAATAATAGCGTGATTGCGACAACGTCATCAAATCTCACCTCCGAAAGTAAACGATGCAACAGCCAATAAAATTAAAGTAACAATGTGGTATACCGTATCAGCCATTTCTCTGACAATGGACAAGTAGAAAGCCGAAGTACATAAATGATTGCAGGAGTTGCGACTTGCTATGCCTGGATGACCATGTATGCCTAATAGCTGCGAATGGTTCACAGGCTAGGTTGTTGTGCGAAATATTTCACCAGCATTTTACCAGCATTGATCAGCTCTGACTGAATCATACATCACTCAACGCTGCGTCTTCTCCCTAGTGCTTAGCAAAACTACCATAATTCTAGTCTCATTATCCAAACACAGTGTTTAAGCCAAGCTCTCCGCGTACATCATCCACCCTAACGTTCCAAGCAGCACCATGATTTAGCAACCACAGAGACCACCCCGTCTTGATTGTGCAAACGAAAGCACCATTAGGGTGCCAATTTAATTTGGACCGTCCATTTGCTGCGGCCTGGGATGTTAAGTTGCGTCACTTGGCCGTCGCTTTGGCAGAAACTGACCGACCACATCTTGCCCAAGTGTGCTAAGAGGAAGTGGCAAGCTCTCCCAGCTTCAAGGTCTTGTTCGTCGGTCGAGCAAAGTCTCTGGAGGGTTCGGCCGATTACCAAGCAATGTACAGTGTTTTCTCCCGACCGATCAATGTGTTTTTAACGATCGGTTTACGAAACACAATTTGCATGGTGGCGTTCGCTGTTAACGAGGTCCGACCGATGACGAAGGAGCCGGACACTAGAACAGGATGAGGACATAGTCTACAGAGAGAAAGATGAACCAAACCCGGAGACTATCAAACGACTTTTAGACTTCAGAGCGAATGTAGAAAGATGAAGAGGGAATCTGTGAGTTGTGAGCATGCTGGACAAGGTGGTCATCTGCGCATCACAGAGGTGTGTGTGTGTGTGTGTGTGTGTGTGTGTGTGTGTGTGTGTGTGTGTGTGTGTGTGCGCGCGTGCAGGCGCTTGCTCGCGTGTTTGTGTATATGTGAATGCATCGCTCATAACCGTAAACCTGCCCTTCGTTCTTACACAAACACATCTTTACAGTGACGCGAAATTTTGCTGAGTGGACTGAAAATCCTTTTGCGAATTGAATTCTAGCGAGTGTACTGACACCGACGGGGCAAAATGACACTGGAAATTTTGACAGATGTGATAATGAATGAAGAAAGACTCAACTTTAATGTCGGGTGACCGAGTGGTTGTGGGGAGGGATCGTGTGCGCAAAATAATGATACACAAGAATGAGTGGCAGGGCTGTTGTTGTGAATGGCATAATATATTTCCAATGTTCCCTTTTTTAGAGACACAATAACACCTTTGATTGTCATTTCCTGGCTAACGACCTGATAGAAAATTCCAAGTCTGATCTTGACATCGGAATGCCATTTTCACATCGCCTGAGCAGTTCACAGGATGTAAATTATATAGCACGGGAATTACTCCTTTAAGATAAAGATGCATAATCTTATAACGGGCACCCGGTGCTTCTTGCAGAGCAGAATCGACTGAATATAGCTGCTAGGGTGTCTTACAATCCTACATTCTGGTTTCGCCGTTGATAATGAATTCACTTTAAGTGATTTAGTATCCCTTCCAATTTTTTTCCCCCACAGACTCGACGACAAACTCAAGAACATTGTTTGAGCCATGTAATTCACTTGTCAAAAACTGAAAAAGAAAAAAAAAACTTGCATCGTGACAAACCTGAGCCAGCCAACACCCCTTTGGAAGCTCTGTTATACAATCAAAACGTATATTTACCAATAACTATAAGCACAACATAGTAACTGTTATTCGATTGACAATCTCTGGCCATAAGCGGATATTAACTTAGATACGAGACTTATAAACTGTGTTATCAGTATAATTCCTGTCACGGGGCATTTTTTTCACTGGCGTCACAGTTGGCGTCTAAAAAAGTTGAAAGTGAAATATAGGTGATTCATATTCTTGCGTCTCGCAGGCGTTTCTTTATTTCTAAAAAATACTCAGTCTCTATGTATGTTAAAAATCTGAGATTACACGACGTTGGAGACGCTACCAGTACCGAACGGAGTCTTGTATTCTAACACACGCGCTGAATGTGTTCGGGGATGGCTTTTAATATTGATCTAAGAATCAAAGGCCGCGCCAGAGCTTTACGAAAATAGATCGGATTTGTCAAATATCAAGGCAAGACAACAGAATTTGTCAACCTGTTGAATTTCTGCTCTGTCCTAAGTCGAGGTCCTCACCTCTGAAAGACTCCCCTGACACTTCATTTCCTGGCGACCATCATCAAAATGATCACAGGAAAAAGGAAGTAATTTCATCGTGTCACAGCAGAAAGTCAATGTCTGTCGTACAGTCTCTATGTAACAACGAGGTCCGTTATCACGTAGCACTTTACATTAATCATCGGGACTTAATTTGACATAGATTTTCAGTAAACCGGGGTACAAAAAACGTGTCTTAAGTCTTGTCAACATTACGCAGGTTTTGGTTTTGTTTACCAGAAATATTGCGACATTTATCATGCGTTTGTCGGGTGTTGACGGATATACAGCTTTTCAACGGTGACTGGCTTTATTAATTGTTGGAGAAAAGTAATGAAATAGTTTGTACTGGATTTGACATAACATTGCTCTCACTTAATTCTGTAAATTTACAAATGTTTCCTTAATACATAGTTGGTCTTTCTTTCTACTGTGTCTGATGTTGTCTTAATGTTTGATCTCGGCATTTTACCAGTAATATTCAGCAACATTACTTTTCATAACTAACAAAAGTATTTATGGAACGGCAAATAACAATTCTTCTTGTAAGTACTCTGTCTTTGCATCGTAGGCTGCAGAATTTAATGACATCATCTCTGGCACAGAATAGAGCCATCATAGCCTCTCAATGAGCTATTCTATGTACATTATTAAAGTGAGGTAAGGTTATTGTCCAGGCATTTCTCGATATTATGGTAACATTCTGGGACTCTTCCAAATTGTGCTTTAGTCAGGACTGGAGTTAAAAGCAACGTTAGGGAAGAGAGGACTCCCAAAATATTGTCCAAAGCCTCTTCCAAGGTGCTTCCTCTTCCCTGTCCCTCTCACTGACACTAAATCCAGTACTTACTGGGACAGTCCCAGACTTATACCAACTGGACACAAAAACACTTGTAAACTGAGGTAATGATATCTTAATACTGACGTTCAACACTTTGCTGACCAGCTACTTAAGACTTCATCTACAACAAATTCCCAGCTGTTTTAAGACCAAATGGACTAAATTGCATGTCATCTAAAGGAAATCGGCTGAGTATATTCAGATATTTCGGAACCAACAGACAGGAAATCACTTTTCAAGGCACATAAGGCATTAGCCACACCAATCAGTAAACTCGAACCATGAATGACCTTGGTAAGAAAGCCGTTGACATCAAGAAGTTTGTAGTGCAGGTGCCATCTCAAAATTTGACGACCGCCGAAAAATGCAGTGGAGGGGCCATCTCAAAATTTGACGACTGTCGAAAATGGTAGTAGAGCGGCCATCTCAAAATTTGACGACCGCCGAAAATGGTAGTGGAGGGGCCATCTCAAAGTTTGACGACTGTCGAAAATGGTAGTGGAGGGGCCATCTCAAAGTTTGACGACTGTCGAAAATGGTAGTAGAGGGGCCATAATAGAAAATCAGTTTTGTCGACGTCATTGAGCAAGTGTTAGGGTCGTATCATGATCATGCGATGTATTTAGTGGGTTGCAACCTTAAGCCTCACCATGGATCAGTTTACATCTCTCGAAGACACTTTTAAAGCTCGTCGTTGTTATAAGAGGAAAGAAGAGGTATGATGCGATACTTCATTAACATGAATAAAATCACACACTTCACATCAGAGCACTACTTTTTAAATTTTTGTTTTAAAACAAAAATTTCACGACAAAAACATTTCATACTGTATACAAACTTGGCAGATCGCTAGTTTTCTGTTCCTCCGAATGTTACAGTAGAGAAATTTGATGTAGAATCCTGTAATATTTTTGAACTATGAAAACAAATCCAGCTTTATCGAGACGTTGTCAAGACGGTGGCTGATGCATCTTTTCCTTTCGAAAGCGAGCTTTGATGATGAAATCGCACTATGACAGTGGAATTTTTGTCATACAATCATCCTTTAGACTCACGCTATTTAGTAGGTGTTATCAGCAGTTTTCTGTTGTGCAGGATGTTTTCTGTAACGTACAAATAAATTGCAAACGTTGAATGACAAAGTGCTTTATAGGAGATTTTGTTAAACAACAGTTATGTTAACAGAGTTCCACTGTATTCATGTTTACATTTTGCTTAAACCGGAAACGAGCGTTGTTGGAGTTGACTTCTTAAGTACGGTCTATTACATTCCATTCTATTCCAGAGGAGGATGACACTATAATGATGCCAGCCTCGGTCTGAAGGCCAACCGGAAACGAGAAAAATGGCTTAATTATTGGGACGTTTTGCGCAGATGCGGATATTGTTATTGATGCGGGTCTAATGGTTGTTGTGAGACCCAGCGTTCCTTCTCGCCGCCATATAGAATAATATTATAGCTGGAGTCCAGTTTAGCCGTTCTGCTGATTCGCCGTTTTCTACTGGCTGCACTGCAGTTTGGCTTGCACCTAGTCAAATTCTGTGGAACATTCGCTGCTGTTTGTAAAAGTCGTGGGACATTGTATTTCAAAAGACAGTTTTGGAAAGGATTCGGTCATTTAATACTGATAACAACTTTGGTGCGTTTTCTGGAACAAGAACTGAGAAAAAGAGAAAAGAGAGAGAGAGAGAGAAGAGAGTGAAAAGGAGTGAGAGAGATAGAGAATGAAAGGCAGAGACAGAGCGAGAGATAGAGAGACAAAGACAGACAGTAAGAGGCTGAATGAAAGAGAGAGGGAGAGAGAAATTAAAAAATACAATAGAAACAAGTCAAAAATCAATCTCCTCTTTTGAGGGATAGCATGGACGTATGAGGAAATAAGAAAAAGAGAAAGAACGAGAGAGAGAGAGAGAAAGAAAGAAAGAAAGGAGGAAAGAAAGAAAGAAAGAAAGAAAGAAAGAAAGAAAGAAAGACAGTAAGAGAGAGACTGAAAATAAGAGAGAGGAAGAGAGAAATTAAGCTCAACAGAAACAAGTCAACAATGAATGACGTCTTTCGTGGGATACGAGTAGCATGGGCCTGTGATATTGCTTTAACCTTCTTCTATCTTGTCAACCTGAAACCATGCTGTTGTTTGAATTGTGGGTTCTCGGATACTGAGGGCACCGGAACAATAAGAATAGAAGAGAAATAATGAGAAGCAGGTGTGATAGAGAGAACGAGAGAGAAAGACAGAGGGAGAGTGAGAGAGAGAGGAAAAGAGAGAGGGGAGATTTGTACTGCAGACAACAATAGAAACAAAGTAAACACCACTCTCAGTACACCGACGTAGGCGTGTGTGTAACAATAAGCCACTTTTAATCCAGAGTGGCTTGACAACAGCTTTCTGTTCTAACCGTCTGATGTTGTAAGAGTGCTGGGTGGCATATTTCATGTCTAGAATGTACAAAACAATAATACTGAATGATAAATAGTTGGTCCCCCGCAGCTGACGTCAATATACACAAAGGGGTGGTCTCAAAATGATTTGTCTCGTCTGTCAATGATCGCTGAGGTGTCTCCTGTTCTTGCTATAATCTTAATGTTAATTTGTCTTTAGTGGCGGTATCGATATCATTACTGTCAACGGCCATAATGCAGCCATCCCAGAATCAATAATGCATGAACTAAATTGATGATATTAGTAGATATCGACCTCTCGGGTGTACCGTATCAATTTGTTCTTGCACTCGATATTTAATGCAATCTGTCATTGTTGATGGCGCCATATTTTTGTTGATGATGTTTGCAACCATCCAGAATCAATAACACGTGACTCTGTAGATACGGCTCTGTCCACTCTCTCTTCTCGTACCTTAGAAACACAGTGTAAAATGTCTGGATTGGTTTTTGGGTATCTTCAACGAATTTTGTTACTTCGGTAGCGAACAGGCGTCCTTGCACTCAGGGTAAACGCTATAATTCTGCTCAGCCTGGCAACTAAGCATCCAATGAAGAATTTTCTGGTATTTGCTCTTCCAGTGGCGGTGTGATCAAGATTTCAGACACCTATTTATTGGCCAAATCACTGATTGTGGTTTCTATTGTGAACGTACAATTTGTTATTGAAACGCTTAACACCATCCCCAAACCTGCGACGATGATATCAATGCGAAAACTAAGAGAAGATTAACCTGTTTAAGACAACTATCTGTCTAAGGCGACCGCTTTTCTATAGAGTCGACGGTGATCGCTACATGATTGTGGAGTAGCAGGGTCGAGTGATTGCAGTGTTAAACTCAAGATCTAAGGCCGTGGGTTCGATTACCGACCTCGGTCATGTTGGAGGTGCCTTGGGAGGACATTTCACTCACATTTTGCTCCATTCACCTGTCTGTAAAATGGGTGCCTGGCTCTGGGCAGTGCAAGATATTGTCAAAATGCTAGTGATCAGCGCCTGTATATTATGGTAGCTGTACCGTATACTTCCCAGAGAGTTGAGAAAGTTCTAGAGTGACCTGGCCTGCTGGGGTAATAATAATGTGACGTCACGTCAGCGGGCATCAGCCTGGAGTGATAAATCGCATTATTATTATTACGTGTAGATTTTAATACAGTATATTTTTCCTTACAACATGCGAGATAAGTCTAGCCTTGCATCAGTGCAGCCAAGTTGATACTGAACAGAAACATAGCTGACCTATTTCTCTAGAATGTTCGCCTTTTGCAGAAGACTTTTTAAATTGCATTCGAATGAGATGCGTGAACAGTATTCCCAAGACCAGAATCTGCCATTCTTTATTCTAGCAATATTGTTTCAGAAAAATTATAGAGAAGACGGTGAAGGAAACCATTTCCAATTTAAAGCCATTTTCAAGTCCTTGAACCGAAATAGGGCAAATCAATATAACATGTCTCTTCATTTACCATGAAATTGAAGGATGCGATTTCATCCTGAATTCATTGGTTTGACTTTTTAGCTCAGTTAGTGACAGTGGCTTGTGTGCATCTAAGGCAATCTAGATAAAAGCTGTTGGGAAATCATAGCTTAACTATGAGTAAATGGTGGAATTTTTGCTGGAATATCCCAGTTGTTTTCTGTAGCATGCACGCCCACTCAGAATCATAATGACTCACATAATAGTTGGCAAATGTGGCTGATAGTGGTGGGCGATACTAAAACCAAGGTATCGATATTTATTTTTCAAATAGTCTTCGATACCACTATCGTATTAGCTTGCAACGATAAAACACCGTTAAATCATAAAACTAAATACCGATTATACGGTGTTTTGTCGTTGTATGGCAGCGGTATTCTAACCTTTTGTATTTAAATTTGTTCAAATGGTGAACATACAAGTACTTTGTTGACAACGGACCGCTTCATCTCGTTCTTCTGTTTATCTCTCCCTCCCTTGCTCTCTCATTCTCATCCCATTGCTGGCTTGCTCTCTCCAGCTCTCCTCAGCTCTCCCCAGCTCTCCCCAGCTCTCTCCAGCTCTCCCCAGCTCTCTCCAGCTCTCCCCAGTTCTCTCTAGCTCTCTCCAGCTTTCTCCAGCTCTCCCCAGCTCTCTCCAGCTCTCACCAGCTCTCTCCAATGAATCTAGTCTGGCAGAAAACAAAATGAAGCTCATATTGGCCTAAGATAATAGAAATCAATAAAACGTTGTTATACTTCTGAAGGTATCGATACTTTGTATAAAGCACTGAAGTACTTGGATATTTTGTCAGCCTATTGGATGCCCATATCGATACCACTCACCACTAGAAGCCTTGTCGTAGTCATATTGAAATAGTTTTCTTTGGCACCACGGTCTGTTGACAGCGTTTAGTGCCAACCACTTGAATTTCTGGACTGTTCGAACGGCATAGAGATAGCTCAGGCTGGATGAAAGCTACATAATGGACGCTCTCATTTCACGCAGAGAGCATCACAAATGTCTGAGAATGTCAGAGATGCAAAAAGTCATGTCTTTTCATTATCAGAAACAACTCAGACAAACGGCAGAATGTTTCTCAAGTCCTTGAGGTTACAGACCTGTAATAGGATTGGACCCTTTTTTCCTCTATGGGCTATATTAACATTTTGAGCTGCCCTCTGAACCCAAAGTTTTAGCTTTCACCCAGACCCATACCAGATTGAAGCCCATTATGTGGCCCACATTTTAAGACTACCCAACCCTAGCAAGCCCATTGAAATTTTGAGCTTGGTTGCNGCTATTTGTAAACAGAGCCTATATTTTTCACTGGTCAACGCCAAACCCCTCCTCTTCCGCCTGAGCACACCCTTGACCTGGCAGTTCCAGCCCAGGGCTAAATAGTGCCTGGTAAAATAAAGTAAAATGGACACAGATTCCCATGATATCAAAATTTCCCCCCTGGAGCCCTTATTACTGGAAGCAGGGCATGCCAAAAGAGGGAAAAGGGGAGATGAAATATACCCCCTAAGTTGGAGGACCACAAAGTGAAAGTACAATTACAGGCCTGTAGGACCACAAAGTGAAAGTACAATTACAGGCCTGTAACCTTGAGAAGTAGCGTTTCTGTAGCATCAGCCTTCTTTACACAACAATAGCTTGTTGACTGACTCCACGCAAGCTGCCTTTTCATGTGGAGAGAACAAAGTAGCGCAGAGGTTTGTTTTGCTTTATTTTTGTTTTTGATTTTGTTTTTTCAAAAATGAAATGTGAATACTATTCAATATTTTCCCTTCAGCTGGAAATGTTCGACCGCACAGGACGCTGGTGTATTGTTGTACAGCCATTGTTGGGTGGAATGAGAATGGAACGATCAAGAATTGCTAGAATATTATACATGGTGCAGTGTCTAGATTGTATACAGGATTTTTATCTTCAGAACTGAAAGTGCCCCTTCTTATAATGTGGGCTGTTTGACAAACAAAAACATCGATGGGCAATTATTCAATGAGTTTTATAAGATATCAGATTAGTAAAAAGTGTTGGAAGAAGAAAATGATGTCAATGAAAGGTTCTGATCACCTTGGAAAGAAATCGACCGGAAACTGACAAAGAAGGAAAAGAAAAGGAGGATTGCAAACCATCACCGGGACCGTAGTTAAGTACACAGTTATTCCACTGGCTGTTTGACATGAAGGCAGAAACGTTATGGAAATGCCTCGACAGCAGCTAAGTTAGCTGGTCTAGAGATCAGGTATTGACCATGTATTAGAACAACATTGTCTATATTACGATTTTGGAGAGGGAGGACGAGGACCGAGTACGTTCCCGTTTACAAGAAAACTATTTCGAATTAACAATGGGGGTGGGGGATG
>JAWQUT010000100.1:1297580-1309744 GCA_033807755.1 Ellobium chinense | reverse complement strand
CCCTCCCCCCCACCACCCAAACAACCACCCACAGTAACAACACATTTTCATTAATCATCTCCTCCCACCCCATCTTTCCTTCTAAGAGAAATTCATTTCCTTTTGCCATCAACTTTCATATTTCTTGTGCTCGTAATTTCCATATAGAATGTTGATTTTCTTCCCTCCAACTCCCGCCGAAGACACTTCACGCCAAAGACCGTCTTTCTGGCACTTTCTACTTGACCTTCTGAACAAGATGGCGACCGGCACCGGAGAATTAAACGCTAGACTCAGCTTGAATCAATGAAAATGTTGACTCTTTCAGCTTATGGGATATGACAATATGTTGACAGTGGTACCAGTGGTTTTATCTTTACGGTGGTATGGTATCACGGATGTTCTGAACGTTTTCATGAACTGTTTCACTTTTCCAAACGGTTTTTGTCCTTTTTACCTCTTGTAATGAATTTTTTGCTCTCATTGTTGCACTGGATAATGTTGTTCTTTGCAATATTTGACAATCGAGCCTCCAAAACTGATATCCCTAGCGATTTTATGGGTTACATTTTTTTTAAAAATTTACATAGAGGTGGGTAGGGTTAGGGGAAGGACAGGGTGGAGGAAAGACGGTGAGGAATCCATTCTATCACGTGGTTGTTTTCAGTATTGAGCTCCATTGCTAAACTTAATCCTGCAGACAGCCTGGCCCAGAGAAAGATCTTCTATAAACCTCTTCCAGTCTCTGCCCTAATCTGTCAAGAAAAATCTGAGCCACATTGGTAGTCAAGCCCTTGTCCAAAAAGCTACTATGATCAATTTCTAGCACATCCCAGGTTTCACAACAAAAGGGCGTATCTTTATTTCATCATCAAGATCACTTACTTGCCTTTCGCGTCTACATACCAATACTCTTCTCCTAACAAAGTAATATATTGGAGAAACTTCAAATAGAATAGTAATTAACCCTGTAGGACCCAATGTTTCATATTTGGCACATGAGTTTGGAAACGTATTTAATTATGATAAGCGATAGAACCAACATACTTGTATAATATGACCTCTGTGACCACAAAATTAAAATCTGTACTTAGACTTTACATTTGAAGGGTTTCATGACAAAACGCGTTATCCACCAGTATGAATTTTTAGCCTATCCTACATACTTCATGTTGCAGTAGGAATAATTAGTATACATGTATATTTCCATTCCATAGAAGGACATTTGATCTATTTTATTTAAGACTTAAATTTCACCTTTCACATAAAAATATGCTTTGAATCTGGTCTGTTTTGCCACAACCCCCGAATGGTGTATAATGCATTTTGCCATGAAGCCCTTCATTTTATCTCTAATATTGCATTCAACAAAACCATGTGCACTGTTTACTCACTACATAAAAAAATACATTTTCTAACAGTAAATTCACTCTTGGGACTTAACGGGTTAAAAAGGGTTAAAATGAGAACTCATGTCCTTTTAATAGCAAAAGCTTTTTTCTTTTCTTTTTTGTTCAAGCAAAAAACGTTCCTTCTCAGAAACAGCTTTGCCAAGATAAGCTCCTTTGTTGCCAGACATTAGAGATTTAGTTACCTTTAAACTCTTCCCATGAAAGATTCAAGGGGAATTAACTCTGGTATTCTTGCTACATTAGTTACCCCACTTGACGTGTTTCATCCGGTGATCTAGGAGTTTTAGTATAATCTTCTTTAGTATCTTAAATAATGTAGGCTAATGTGGGTTTTCTTGTTCTTACTTTTTCTTTCCTTTTTCTTTTGTTTCTCTCATTTTTTCTTTCTATTTTATGCTGCTCTCTAATTTTTTTATATGCCCAGTGGATTGCTTTATTATTCTCTTAATTTATAATGTATAAAAGAGGAGGTGATTTTTAATTGTCTAAAGTACACTTCGTTATGTTTAAATTACATTGTTCGCTTAACTGCAACAGTTTTGTTAAAAATAAAATTAAGAGAAATTCCTTCACTCCAGAGGTCTACAAACAGACAGTTTTGCTTAATTTCACGCTAAGCTTAAATGCAAAAATTTCCCATGTAAGCTGGGTCGACTAGTTTTCTTGCTACATTTACAAATATCTAGGGGTTTTTTTTTAGGGAGGGGGTGGGTACGGGGAGAGAGGGGTGATTTTTATTTATATTATGGCATTTAATATGCTTCATAATATCGACAGACAGACAGGCAGACGGACAGACGAACGAACAGACAGACAGACAAACAGACAAGCATACGGACGAACGGTCGACAGGCTGACAGACGGAGGGATGGACGGACGAACGGACAGAGAGGCAGACAGAGACAAGATGGGCAGACAAACAGACAGACAAATAGACAGACAGACAGACAGACAGACAGACAGACAGACAGACAGAAAGACGGACGAACGGTCGACAGGCAGACAGACTGACAAATGGACGGACGGACAGACAGACAGATATGCAGACTGACAAACAGGGAGAACTCATACCAAGGCAACAGATGTGTGTATGTCCTGGAAACCTCCCCGTTCAATCTAAGCCCTGCCGGCGCATGAGGGAAATAAAACAACTCACGCGATGTCTTATTAAGTTAGCTTAGTGGGTCACCAACTGGATGCCCCACTAATTGCTGCAATAAAACAGAAAATGTTTAAACGCCATTAATATTGATACCGCTTAATGCAGGCAGTTTATGCAATAAAACGGTTTGTTCAGACAATACTCCTATTTGTTTTTTGTACATGTTCTTCTTTATCTTCAACAAGGTATTTGCCCCCTCCCTCTCAATCCACCCCAAACACTTTCGAGGCCAATGCATGTGAATATTTGGGTTTAAAACATTCACTTTGATTGGTTGACATAGCCTTTAACTCCTGGGTTTATGTATAATTCGGATTCAGATTAACAAGTTTATTTCCCTCTGTAACAACGATTGAGAACAGACATTTTGATCTAGCATTGGTTGACTTTTGTGTGTGTATTTTCATCCGCAAAAGCTAAAAACAAAACAAAAAAGAAAACTACAACCTTTAAGTCGAGCGCTGAATTTCTATGTTGTGTATTTCTACTTTCTTCTAAGTGTTTGGCTTAAAGCTTCACTATCCGATTCTCACTGTAAAAGGGCAAGCTCCGCCCAGAAATGAGCGCGCACTCTGCCTTCGACTCAGATAGTTTTGTTTTCATACTTCAAATACTGAACGGTTTTATGTCAATTTTTTATTGAACCGTTACATTCGGAGAAATAGTAAATCAGCGAGCTGCAAACTTTCTATCTAGTATAAAATGTTTTATCTGTGAAATTTGCAAAGAAAAGCGCCTCGATATGAAGCATGTGACTGATTTTAAATTCGTGAAGTGTCCCATTATGCTTCCCCTCTGACCTCTCTTCTCCTTTCATGTACCCTGGACCGGGTCTTTAATCTTTGAATCGGGTGGCGATATATGTCTGCTGTCATAAATAAATAAAATAAAATAAATAAATAAATACGACTTTATTTACCCCGTAGGGAAATTGTTTTACAATGTCATGCTGTGTTAAACATCTCATTCATAATACAAACGCATATAACAATACACATCATACATGTAAATACATATTATTACAAATGAAATGCCTAACAAAGTCATTGCTGGTCGCCAGCGGTGCAGCGCCCTGGTCCCCCCAGCTCTAAAGCCAGGTACTCATTTACACCTGAGTCGAGTGAGGAAATAAAGCGAAGTGTCTTTCTCAAGGACACTACAACGTAAACCGCCCAGCTCGCGAGTCAAACACATAAACCTTTGACTTGAAAGTCTTCAGTTTCTGAGTACGACTCACAAACCGCACGGCCATTTGATAACCTGTTTTGTGTTACATTTCATTCAGTATGAACAAGATGACAAAGAGATTTCGAAACGATAGGGTCAGTGTTCGTTTTCCCGGAACATTCACTTCCAATTTTCAATACACACAGACTGCTGCATAAAACCATTTGGACATTGACCCATGTTAGCAAAGAATGAATCGCATACACCTGAACAATGGCGGCTTAGCAACGAGATGCAATGCCGTGACATCACTAATTATTTTACTCTCGACCCAAAGATTCTCTCTACGTTCCGAGGGCGCACCGAGATGCCGAAATTCATGCCAAAACAAAATAGTGACCTCTAGTCTGCTGTCTGCCGTCTCCAGGCCTGTCTAAATTGGCCAAAAGCGTCTCGCTTATGAAATAAACATTCAGTTAATAAATAGAATACCGGTTGCACCATACACCCATCCTCTCCACATCCCCCCCTTACCCCATCATTTTCCACTCTAGCCGAGAAATCGACCAGAACTCATCATTTTGTCTGCATCGTCTATGAAATATTCAAATTCGACCTTAGTTACACTGTTATGGAAACCTTAATGTATACCGCAGACCGGCTCTAAATCTGATTAGGCACCGAGTTGCCATCAGAGAGCAATTTGCCTCCTTTACTTCCAAGCCTCTATGTTATTATATTCAATTTAATAAAAGCTCGTCTCGCCGATATGTGATATTGAAATCCGAGGCGAAAACAAAAAGGGTGTGATGTTCTTTTTACCAGGGCTCACGTTGCCTCTGAAGCGAATAGGCAAGAACTGTGTATAGAGAAATCGACCCATAACGCCTTAGGTTGTAATATCGCTTGTTTTTATAGGCATAAAGATAGGAAGGGTTGAGTTTTCATTCCTCATGTTAATAATTTCTTACCTATATTATTTTCATCTCTTGTTCTCACTTGCTTTTTTTTTCCAAATCCTCCATCTGCACATGTAGTCTTAAGTTTCATTTTCTTTGTCACTTTCTGTTTTTCTGTTGGGGTCAATATTTTTTTTATCTGCCCCCCCCCTACCCCTCCACCTCACCCACAACAATCCTCCCTATTCGTCTGTCGCCATTCGCAATATCATTCTATGATTGTTCCTTTGCTACCACTGAATAACCATACTACCATGCAACCGCAAAACACCGTATAATCATGTAATAAAAACAAAAGGTTATACGGTGTTTTATCGCTGTACGACAGCGTAGGCAGCATTAACATACAACGACGTAATGCAAAAAAAAAATATATAAAAGTAAGAAGAGAACATCCGAAAAGCCATATACGACCTTTCTCATCGGCACGTAGAGACACATTTCCCCATGAAAGTGTTACGTCGTTAAGTATTTGAGCTGGTATCTGAATTCCAATACTATCAACAGAACCGGGCTGAAATTCTGAACAAAATTATACTGAAATCTGCGTCTGACCTAATTTGTGAAATACGCCCTTATTGGTCAACAAAGACATCATTTCCGCCGGGGTCGAGTTTTATGACGTTTCGCCTGGCGATAATGGTAAACGATTTTCGCTACATTTGCATCCATGGAGATAACACCACACGAATGCCAGTGAAGACATACACGATCTCAACGAATTTCCCAGGGATTTTGCCTTGATCTTGATTTGGTGTTGCTGACATCCAAAAAAACTTGCACGTTTAACGTTGACTGCCAAATCAAAGCCCTTGGACTTCCCAGAATACGGATAGAGGCGGACGAATTCGGTGATTATGAAGTGTAGTCACGTCTAGCGATTACTTTAGGGGTACGACAGGGCTAATCTATTAATCCGCGGCCGTGACCTCATGACTTTAGTACTTTTTTATGAAGCCGTTAGTTGCGGCCTCGGAGATTTTCTCGATGATCGATAAAAGTTCATCTCTGAATTTTGACCGTCCTCGTTGCTGGAAAAAACTTGATTAAGGTTTGCCCTCTGCAGTATATTATTATGTATACGTCTGAGGGTAGGTCTACGCAGTACAAAGTACAAAGAAATGAGTCATATATATGAATAATGAGGTATATGAATCTATCTACTATCCAGGGCAATGCCCAAGCATGCAACTTCAAACTATAACTGCTCCAACAGGCCAGATTACTCAAGGACTTTTTCAACATCCAGGTGTTGACCACCTGCATTCGATATCATTCGCTGCCTACATCCAGGTTTTCATTTTGGAGACGAAGAGGCTGAGGAAAATGTACATGGCCTATTTTCCCGAGGCTTCTGCATGACCATGACAGGACTCAAATCCAAAAGGATTAGATTCTCTGTTGAACACTGACACCATTCGGCCATACTGCTTCATTTTGAAGTTTAGCTACTCCCTCCACTGCCCCCTCCCCCCTTCACTACCTCACTCACAGATCTTGTCAATGGGATTGAAAAATATTATTTGCCTGTGTCCCGCTTTTTGATTCGCTATAGGAACATTAAGATAAGCTTGATATCTCCTTTGATTGTCTTTCTCATTTCTCCGGCTGCTGGTCGTTTTCGTTTTAGTTCCTTTCAGCACAGTTGGTTTTATTTCACTTATTTACTTTTTACACTCTGATGAAGGGCAGTGCCCGAAAGTCTTAGTTTTTTTATGTTATTGCACTTGCATATTTTTATGTACTTGTAAAAAAATTAAAATATTTTACTTTGGGCCTTCCTTATCCACTTGTTTTCACCATAAGATTGATGTCGCCAGAACCTTTTAATTGTCAAACCATGTGTTGTTTCTTATAAGAGGCTTCTATCAGATCTTATCAAAGCGGACCCATTAACAGTTTGTTATTTGAATGTCTCAAAAGAGTTATCAAACCCCACTTAATTTCAACTCTTTCAAAGCATAATCAAAGTCAGAGAGAGTTTGTGATTCTCTAGAAAGTGACTATACTGTGTCACTTTGTTATTTTATTCCGAGACTGACATCATGGTGGGTGGGATATTCTCACAGACAGTGTCTGTCCCTCCTTTGCTAACAGCCAACCCAGCGAGAAAATCCTTATGGTGCCAGTTACCAGCTGGTTCATAGTTCTCCGGATCTTCCCAGGCAGACATGATGTGATGATTGAAGACACAGTACTCTGTTGTAATGTAGAATTTTGTGTGTGGGTGTGCTTTGCGATTAGATGCTTTGCGATTAAGCAGCATCGACTGTACCCCACGACTGGCTTCTCCTACGGCTTGTGTAGGTCGTTCATCCCTTTTCTCCCTCACCACTATGTTGATTGATACAAGCTATTCATCAGTCTAGCGCCGAGACATTCGGTGACCTTCGGTCAACTGGCGATTGACCAATCCATTTATCCTCATTATTTGCCCAAATACTTTATAGACGTCCAGAAGTTAGACGGCAGAGCATTTTTGCTGGTTTGTATTTTGTTTTGTTCTTTGTTCTCTGTAGAGCACTGAACTCGATGAATATAGAAATGTTTAGAGGCATGAAGATGGCACTGTTGGGTCGGGTTGGCTTTATTAACAGTTTCATCCACCCCATCCTTATTAGTAAGTAGTGCGTCAAAATATTGTACACATGCATTATTTCATTTGCCATCAAAATTTTGACACACACAAAAAATCCGCAAAGACCAAATTACATTTGAACTTTCTGGGCAGGAGAAGGACAACCCAAATTTTAAGACCATATCACCTATTAAACGGTACACCATTAGACATTTTATGAAACCTACTACATTTTAAGTCTAAAATCACTTTTCAACCATTTAGGGCCTTTTGTAATGAAATCAAGCCCCTATTTCCTTCTCCCCATGGCTAGTTCATTATGACTGTAAAGGAACTTATTTAAATTTCCATACTTTTATGTCGAATCCACTTGGCATGTTCATAAGATAGAGACTGTCTAAGTATTTGGCATGAAAAGAGGTAAAAGCTGATAAAGACAATAGCTGCGATGAACTACGAAAAGGTGGTCAAGTAATCTCCTACTGACAACAGGCTACATTAGACTAAGACCACCTGTTTATCGTCTCAAGCTTGGTATCACTAGCCAATGTCTTTGTGGACAACAGGATCGGGATGCTGGAACATGGACCTCAACATTCGAGAACTTGAGCATTAAAGATGAAATCTCTTCCCATCGTAAGAATGAATACAGCCCTCAGCTTTCAACGTGCAGAGTTAATATAATTCTTACAACGGAAAGAGATCCTATCGTTAATGCGCAAATTCTCGATTGCTCCCAGCACGAGCACCACAGGAAAATGCCACATGGTCCGCTCTCGCTTCTTTGGACAAAAAAAAAATCTTGTTTGACGAAGCTGACAATTTAAGAAGAACAGACATCGTCTTTTGTTGAAGTGGCAGACATGTCAGTCTGGGAATGATCGAAATAGAAGAAGAAACTGCTCCATGTCAACGAATACAACATGCCTCACTAGTTCTTAGCTTCTACTCATGTTAGACACGAGTTCCCAAGGCACATGGGGGATAGGAAACCTCCACACTGGCTTGTTGACATCACCCTAGCAGATACTGTATTGTGGAAGGGGAGTCCCAAGCATTTAAATGCCGATGAACATGAGGAAAGGGCCGAAGGAAACAAAAAAATGTTAGAATCAGTCGTAAATTTTGAATTTGAATATCTTGAGATCAACGTCGTGGGAGGGGATGGCCAAATGATTATAAACTTATGATTTAAAATTTGTGGGGTCGATATCCGACATAGGTATGTTCTAAATGCTTTCGGTAAAATTTAATTCATATTTTTCTCAGTAAAATGAGTACCTGGCTTTAAGCAGTGACAGATATTTTGTCGGAATGTTCATGCCTGTAAATGACAGAGCCATTGTATGCTGATGAGGGAATCGAGAAAGTTGTTGTATGATCTGATATGTTGGTAATATTAGTGTGAGGTCGAATGAGCATAACTGATGTTGCTGTTATTATCATTATTTACTAGTAACAGCAACCATTCTTCGGAGGGCTTCAACAGCGAATGTCTGATACGGAGTGTAGTCGTATTGACCTCAGACAACAAAGCATAGGGGGGCCTTTGACCCGTGAACTCTGACCAAGGGCAGCAAAGCGACTATTGTTTCAGCAAATTCAAAACAACAACGGGCTTCACAAAGAAGAATTCGTTTTATAAAATGTAAAGCCTTTCCAAATAGAAAAATTAAAACCGACAGTCAACTCAGCACTGACGAAAATGATGGCATGTCAAATTAAAAGGCTGTAGATGGCTTTGTAATAAAATATATCGGCGTTACATAAACTCGCCCCTTTAACTTTATTTAGTGTACATTTTATCATTATTATTGTTACTGTATGTCATACAAGATGCCTATGGAGTTGACATATCATCAACAGTCATTAACTGAATATCTGTGGCAATAATTATTTTGAAAAGAAAATATTTGTTTTGTTTCGTTCTCTTAACCAGAATTAGTTTTAGAATCAAAAGTGAAATGTCCCGACACTTCCGCCGCTCCCTACTTTCTGAAACAAAACAATCGGACTGATCTGGATTACAACTAGATCAAACTAGACCTAGACCTACTTTCCATTTAAGGTTCAGGCTCTAACAACAATTCGGTCTGGCAAAATAAAATAAAAAAACTACAACTATTAATTCTTGCTGCAGAACTGATAACGAAACAAATTTGGAGTTATTTTTAACACAGCCGCATTCATTTCTTCTTTATCATCAGTGTTACTAAAACAGTGAGTTGAACTTGGGAAAATTGATTTCGATTATCTGAAAACACAACACAGGTCAGCTGAATTTTATACAAATCTGATTAAAGACAGGGTCGGAGGTAGCACATACATACACCCTCCTCACCACAGATATTATCAAGATCTGAATCCTTTATGCGATAACGCATTTCATTGTAGATCTTTGGCTGAGTGTCCAAAATTATTGAGTACAGTGAGGAAGGGGGAAGGGAAGTGGTCCTTTGACATTGCCGGGCCTGCATGAGGGGTTGTGTTGATACGACCCTGGACAGAAGATTAGAAGATATCGAAGGAGCGAACAGGAGCTGGGGTAATGAACTGTGTTGATTATGAATCCTATACACGCGTCGACCTCAGGATGATAGAGACCCAGAGAGAGAGAGAGAGGGGGAGAGAGAGAGAGAGAGAGAGAGAGAGAGAGAGAGAGAAAGAGAGAGAGAGGGTGGAGGGAAAGAGAGAGGGAAAGAAAGAGAAAGAGAGAGAGGAAGACAGAAGAGAGAGATATTGAGAGAAATGGGGAAAAAGCTGAGTGTTTGAAACATACGCTCTTAAAGCATAGAACATAGAGAGCTCTTGTCTTCATGTTTGGATAGATTACGGGAACATTACGCCAGAGAGGTAGGCATATTATACATGACATTGTCTGGTGTTACGATCCTATTATACAACACGAACTGAGAGAGTATGGATAATCCATGCGTTAATTAACACGCTGCGTTAACGACAGTAAACATTATTAATGTTTTGGGAGTTTTCCGTGGTTACCGCAGTGCGTTAACTAACGTAAGATTATGCATATATTATAGTCACCGGACTTGAGACTGACACCGGATTCTCGTTCGTAACATGCATGATGATATTATTATATCCTTCTTGATCGGTAGGGGGCGTCACAGTTCTTAACGGATTCTGGTATCACTTCATAGACGGAAGAGTAGTAGAAGTAGCAACAGAAGAAGAAGAAGAAAAAGAAAAAGAATAAGATGAAGTAGTAGTAGTAGTAGTGGTTATAGTAGCAGTAGTAATAGTAATAGTAAATAGAAGAAGAAAAAGTAGACAAGGAAGAAGAAGAAAAAGATGACGAAAAAGAAGAAGAAGTAATAGTAGTAATAGAAGAAGAAGAAGAAGTAGTAGTATTGAAGAAGAAGAAGAAGAGGAGGAGGAGGAAGAAGTAGTAGTAGTAGTAATAGTAATAGTAGTAGTAGTAGTAGTAGTAGTAATAGTAGTAGTAGTAGTAATAGTATAGTGTAGTAGTAGTAGTAGTAGTAGTAATAGTAATAGTAGTAGTAGTAATAGTAGTAGTAGTAGTAGTAGTAGTAGTAGTAATAGTAGTAGTAGTAGTAGTAGTAGTTGTAATAGTAGTAGTAGTAATAGTATAGTGTAGTAGTAGTAATAATAGTAGTAGTAGTAATAGTAGTTGTAGTAATAGTAGTAGTAGTAGTTATAGTAATAGTAGTAGTAATAGTAGTAGTAGTAGTAGTAGTAATAGTAGTAGTAATAGTAGTAGTAGTAATAGTAGTAGTGTAATAGTAGTAGTGGCAACAGTAGTAGTGGTAACAGATGTAGTAGTAATAGTAGTAGTAGTAGTAGTAATAATAGTAGTAGTAGTAACAGAAGTAGTAGTAATAGTAGTAGTAGTAGTAGTAATAGTAGTAGTAGTAGTTGTAGTAGAGGTAGTAGTAGTAACAGTAGTAGTAGTAATAGTAGTGGAAGAAGAGGAAGAAAAAGAAGAGGAAGAAAGGAAGAGGAGGAGGATACCGTCTGTAGCCAATCACGAATGATACGTTCGGTGTGTGAATGTAAAGACATGTTCCAACGCGTGTCATGGACTTTTGGAATTCTTTTCACGGGCTGCCATGATGGGTTGATCAATACCCATATTTTGGTTTGTGTAATGAGCCGTAAACAGGACGTGTTGTCCAAGACAAGTTAACCTGGAGCATGTCAGTATAAGAATATGACGTGACGCCGTTATCCCAGAGCAAAGAGGTGTATCTAACCTAATGGCATATCGACAATTTAAGCACTGTTTTGACGTCTCACTGGATTCTATTCATCTCATACTTTTTTTTCCTTCATGACAAAGGCAAGGAAGCGTATCCATTCTTATTCTTTTCATGGTCTGATTTAACTCACAACTGGGGTCAGTCAAAAAACCAGTGGCAAAGCGATCTAGCCGCATTTTTCAAAGACTTACATTAGTCTGCTTTTGTCGTCACTAGAGGCATAGATCAGTCATTGTATGTCGAAATATGGCAAAACGACGTATTTGCATGTGCAAAAGTTATAAGAAAAATGGAGGTAATTTTCTGGTTTCTACCTACCTTCACCTTATTATGTCACCCCGACTTCTGTCTACCCCTTATCATACTTCATTTCCAATACATACAAACCACATACAGATTTTTATTCTTAAACACTGCTTATCTCGTCTCGTGTAGCTCTTTGATTCTGGGAGGGGTGAATGGGGAGAGAAAGAGAGAGAGAAAGAGAGAGAGAGAGAGAGAGAGAGAGAGAGAGAGAGNGAGAGAGAGAGAGAGAGAGAGAGAGAGAGAGGTTTTAGACACAATTTGCCGTGTCACCACCATATTTCGCAATTCACTACTTTATACTACACGCTAATATGTATGCGTATTCGTGTGTGTGTGTGTGTGTGTGTGTGTGTGTGTGTG
>JAWQUT010000100.1:1275553-1282528 GCA_033807755.1 Ellobium chinense | reverse complement strand
CACACACACACACACACACACACACACACACACACACACACACACACACACACACACACACATACACACAGACACACACGTGATAGAGTTTATAGATAACAATGATATCCACGGACTGTCACAAGGTTGTTTTGTTTTTTTTTCTTCCTTAACCTAACTTTAACCCTAAACAAGTATAAGATGTGAGAATACTGGGATGCCGCTCGTATAATATATTATTTGCTGGACTTCGGGTTCAACTCTAGTTCAGTGCAGTCCCGTGAGTAAAAAAACGCATGCCCTCTCAGTGGCTCATCTTGGCGATTGCATTTATAACCTCCCTGACACTCGAGAGACCGTTGTAAAAGGCCACTTGCCAAGTTATGCTAGGACGTATTACATAACACTCCGCTCTGGCTACTTGGAATAATTGGTGACAGAATCGATAGCGTGACACTTGCGTCAACCCCCGGGTGTCAAAAACCCACCTCAGCCACCAATTATTCCCGTCATAAAGATGCCAGTATCGTCGATACCGACATACCAAGCCCTATTTTCTCAACAGGAGCGAGAACTATGTCTCCGAGCGAGTCAGCATGATAAATTAAAAGATGATATGTCATGATTTCACCATAATTCACCTCTCTGCAGGGCCAGAAAACGCGTTCACGTGGCTAAAGTTGACCAGCTGACGTCTATTTTTTATTTTCTGCGGAGCTCTGTTTTCCAGCTACACCGACTGTTTACCAAAAATGTACGAGCGTAGAATAAACAGTACTCAGCCTTTCACGCCACTCTTACAAGCCTCATTCTGAGACGGACAATAACAGGATGATTGTTTGTCCTGTTTGGCCGATTCGGAGAGGTGAATTTTGATCACAGGTCCGAGACCAGGCTCAGGAAAACTCAAGAGTAAAACTGGCCTGTTAGAACGTTGTCCAGTGACATCAGAGTAAAATTATCGCTAGCTACAACATAAAAGATTCTCTGTGTGAGCAGTTTGGTCAGTGGTCATAATATCAACATTCTCACTCCGTCACCCACAGTTTTCTCTTTCTAGTGTTGTATCTTATTATCGTTTTTATGTTCTCGATTTATTTGGCTGTCTATCTGTCTGTCTGTTTACTTGTCTGTCTGTCTGTCTGTCTGTCTGTCTGTCTGTCTGTCTGTCTGTCTGTCTGTCTGTCTGTCTGTCTGTCTGTCTGTCTGTCTGTCTGTCTGATTTAGGTTCAAGTTCAAGTTTATTTAGGCCAAAGCCAATCACGTTACAATACATAATCAACAGTTCAGAACAGGTCAGGGTTTGTAAATGTGGATGACCGTAGACCGGAAACTGCACATCCATGATGCTATTCATAAAACATCTTTGAAATGAGAGAAGTTTGTTTTCTGGTCATTGCGCACGGAATACAAAATTCACAAGAATGGGATAATCTTTTGTCTTCTGAACATCAAATCACTTGCTGCCGGTGAGATAACTTTGCATGTGAATTTAATATAAGGTATAGACAATTCCAGCAAATGCGAAGTCAGTGACGCAATTTTCTGAACACCTTTTACCTTTGTAGCAAATATTTTCGGCTGTTTCTAACAGCGATCACTATTTTCTTCACATAATTATAAACTTATGGTCCTTGCAGTAAAAACAGAGCTTTTCAGAATTTATCAAAACTCATGTGGCCTTCCTTTAGTAATGTTGGTAAGTTTGCTTTAGTATGAGTGAAGCGTTACTGGGGCGAACATTGTTCATTCAACATATTATATTAAACAGGTCCGCAACTGACAATTAAAAATTAATATGCAACAGTCAGAATGCTGATGAAAGACGGCACAATGACAATATTAATGAACGGTCTGTGAGCTTTGCAAAAGCTTTAATGAAAAACAAATCGATTTGGCAGCGACATTCACCACAACGATATATAATTAGGTCAAACCTTTCACCTATATCTTCGGCATTCTCACCTTAATGCAACTTTGAAGTATCGATGGCGACTTGCCATGAAGTAAACAGTTTGGTTTTCTTGGCCACACATCTATGCGACTTTCAATATTTGACGTGGGCCAATCCATCATAACCAAATATCAAAAAGAGCTTATTCTTTCATATTCCTTCTTCTTCGAATTGATGGAGAAAAATGATGGTAATTTTATTCTTTTGTAACATTAGAGGTCTGGCCAAAATAGCGCTCGCGGCAAGTTCTCATGGCTTTTTCCATGTTTATGTTTTGGCGCGGGTTTTTGGCACTCTGCTCATTTTACCCCAAAAGCGAGAGAGTGATTTTTTGCCTTACGTTCCTCAAATCACAAGGTTGAAGCAAATTGAATAGAGAAAAAAAGTTATATCAGGTAACTTTAAGAAGAAGAAAACTAGGCAATGTATCTACTCCACCCTGCATTTCATGGTTTTTCCCAACAATCTATGAAATGCGATATCCCCTTAGGTAAGAGAAAAACGTTTTTGTTGAAGCCATTTTACTCTATCGTATGGGAAAATCCCTGTGAGTGGAAATTCTGTTGTGAGCTTTGGTCCGAGTTTGGAAGTGTTTCTATTTGTGTGTGTGGTTTGGGCTTGTCTTTCCAATAAACCTTGTTAAACCTTGTAAAACCTTGTGACTGACTGACAATGCGTGCACCAGGCAGTCTTGCTAATAGCTTTCAGTATGCTCCATGGTAAGAATGATGAGGTTGATGATGATAATAATGATCACAGTGATGATGATGATGATTTCTATTGATAAAGGCCTTAGAGCCGAAACGTTTGGATGACATTTTTTATCTTAATTCTTTGCTAGATTTTTAATAAATTCCCTGAATTAAGGTTGAGCTTTTAATTTTTCTCAGTTTTAAATGATGATGATGATGATGATGATGATGATGATGATGATGATGATGATGATTGAGTTGCTCGACAGATCGGAAGATGAGGAGGAGGTAGGCAGACTATTGACTCGCTGGTTAGGAGTCAACATTAAGAGCAATTCAAGGGACTGAGCAGTGTCCACGAGTCGCAAAGAGGAAGCCTTTAGATAATGAATTGTGTTGGACTTACTGGTGTCAAAGATTCTTCTTAAGGAAGGTTGAGGGGGAGGGGAGGGGATGGGGCTGGGGCTGGGCAGTCCTCCTGGTTCTCATCCATCGAGCCTTCATAACTACTATGATTATAATAAAATGCCATGCTGCGAGCAGTATTTATATGTTATATGTGTTTGTATTATGAATGAGATGTTTAACACTGTATGACATTGTAAAAACAATTTCCCTACGGGGTAAATAAAGTCGTATTTATTATTTATTTATTTATTTATTTTATTTATTTATTTATACTTCCAATACATGTAACCCAAAACCCACGCCTGTCTATTATACCTGGTTCGATCCAGAACTGCCAGATTTATTTTAAAGCTGGTGCCAAGTTAATAACTAAAATAAATCGAAACAGCCATAAATTTGCCAGTCCTACCAGTAACGCCAGGATACACCCCTTAATGAAATTCAATTGTTGTTGTTCAGATACACAAGACACCAGAAAATAAATGCTAATAATAGGAATACTCATCCATGTTTGTCATGACCGGGCTCAGAGTTAGGGCTCTGAGTGATAAAGCTTATTTGAGTTTAGTAGCAATGTGGGGCGATTGGCCAGACTGCAAAAGACATGAACGTGTTCATTTGCAGCTTGCCTAGGGTAGGCTTGGAATTGTTCTAACATCTAAAAATGAATCTCATTCACTCCATTCAGAGTAACATATGGTTGAAAGTACGTCTGAAAGTAAGTCTAGGTAAAAGTGCCAAAAATGGCCATGCTCAAGTCTATATTTTAGTTGCCGATTAGTTTTTATAAATGCCAGATTCATTAAAATCTGGCATCACAATAGCCAAACTGGCATCCCTGAATGCAAACGTAAGGCATTGCTGACCTGAGATTCACCCTCCGGCCCAGATCAAACCTGAAAGATCCTCGTCCATCATACATAAAAGCCTGATACCGTAAACCACTCTGTTTGCTGCCACAGTAAATACCACATCTTGTAAATATAGCAGTCCACCGTGGACACATACCATTTCAACCCACAAATATCAAATCAACCTGTGTTTTACGGTATTCCATTAACTGTAGAGCACTAGAAAGGTATTCCAAAATATCGGAGATCAAACGTCGTGGGCTGAAGAGCTGCAGGAAACCATTGGAACCATCGCTGGAATTAAAAGCATAATGCCAACAACAATGGACAGTACAGTAAGAGTCATCCAGGGATGATAATTTTGTCAGCATGGTTTCCGAGTTGTCTCCCGCGGAAGGTCTGGGATTATTAATACGGAGATAATAACCCCTTCTGACATTCTTCAGATAATGGGGGGCTCTAGAGAGAGGACAATAGCTCAGAGAATGGGGATGATAACAGACCATGCTATTATTCATTTGATCCTGTGGCTCGCAAATGAAGCTTGGAGACTCTTATCGTTTGATTATCAATATGGTGGGTCAGTATCTGAAATTTTTTTTTTAAAGTAATGCGATACACTGTCTTCAAGATCTGAGTATTGAAAGTATCGATACTATTTTTATCTTATATTGAGCTATAGATGGTTATTTCGATATCTGCGATACCTTCATTATTGGATACTTTCGAAACTTATTGATACCACTAGGATTTGGACTGAAGAGATCGGTGGATAGTAATGGATTGAGGATCAGAATAGGAACAAAACTGATTTCAGTTTGTTGGATGTGGATACAATTTGATATTGCTGGTTTTGCAGTAAGAGGACCGGAAGCTTATTTGGTACAGAGCATCAGAGGAGGATCGAAATTACTTACGATACTTCCAAAACTTTCGATATTTTCGATGCTTTAGATACAGAATTGAAATTCATAAATATCGGGACCATCAATACACAGAAACAATACCACCCACCACTGGTTATCATGGGCCGTCAACGCTTTTCTGTTCTGTTCCCTTTCCTCCCCTATCGCGATTACACATATGAAGCAAGTTTCTGACCGAGCCCCGCTGGTATTTTTTCCGATATTTGAGAGTTTTACCAGGAAGTAAATGGTAAAGCAACGTTAGCATAGCAGTAACCCCAGGGGTACAGAATGGGTAATGCTGTGCCAGTTTGGCTCAGCACTGAACAGTAATGGCCAGTGACTGGAGTGTAGAGTAGCCATGTACAATGTTCACTATTTCATAAGTGTTAAGGTTGCTGTACAGCTGTGCTTTCTTGAGAAATGTAAAAAATAAAAAAAAACCCTAGAGAATGAATTTCCTTGCTTTCTCGACAAAATAGTTTAGCTCCGGGTTAAAGATATCCCTTTCCTAGGGCTTTCATTTTTTTTTTGTTTGTTTGTCCACGAAGACGGATCGTTTCTTTAAGAACGGTTCTTGGAAAAGTACAAATTGTGCAATTATAAACCGTTAACGATTTAAGAAGCTATGATCGAAATGTAAACAAGCAAACTAGTTTTAATTTTTTAAAACAATTGTATAAAAAAACAACACAATACGCTGAAGGTGTCAGCAGATATGCCTTCTTCAGCAATAAGGATAAACAGATAGAGCATAAGAAAGACTGAAAACAACAACAGTAACATCAACAACAACAACAACAACAACAACAACAACGACAACAACAACAACAAAAACAGAGCAGCAGAACAAAATGGAGCGGAAAGAAAAACACCTTTAAGGCTAGGAAAGTTTTATAGCAAAATGGGACGGCAAGACGTAGAGAGAGAGTGAACAGGACCGATTCGAAGAGGGGAGAGCACTGGTTTTGCCACCTGTCATTAGTGTGGACGCAAAACGTCAAACATGTCTCTAGAAATTACCCTTATCCCTTTACACTCTACCCTTCAACACCTGTATCTGTGAGTGTGGGCCAGGGAATAAGAAAAGCTAACAGCAGCCCAGCAGTTGCGAACCTTATTAAAAAAAGATAGATTTACACGCAAGACCTGGAGTCAGAAGAACATGTAAACTTATAGCCCTGTAAGCCGTAACGCGGTGGCCAAGAACTGTCACATTTTCCGAGACATGATTGCAAAAGATTTTTGTTCAATACGCCAAAGTACATGAAAATATCATTGCCGGAGCCAAGAACTGTCACATTTTCCGAGACATGGTCGCAAAAAAACTTTGTTCAATACGCCAAAGTACATGAAAATATCATTGCGGTAGCCAAGAACTGTCACATTTTCCGAGACATGGTTGCAAAAAAAAAGTTGTTCAATACGCCAAAGTACATGAAAATATCATTGCGGTAGCCAAGAACTGCCACATTTTCCGAGAAATGGTTGCAAAAAAAAAATTTGTTCAATACGCCAAAGTACATGAAAATATCATTGCGGTAGCCAAGAACTGTCAAATTTTCCGAGACATGGTTGCAAAAAAAAAAAAATTGTTCAATACGCCAAAGTACATGAAAATATCATTGCGTGTGAAGGCGTTCAGCAATAATAGGCTAATTCTCTTTTCAGCTTCCCTGCCATTATATTTATTGTCCAATTATCATTGCCAGAGCTTTTAATTGTTTTTTTTAAGTGGAAGCCGTTTTTATGCATGAAGTCCGGATGTTTTAACGAGGCACTGCTTCTGGAATTTTTATTACGTCGTGTACTTTTGCTAGCGGTTAACAGTAGAAAGAGATTGGCATACTATTTTCTACCGGCAGAGATTTTAATTACATTGTGGTTGTGGAGAAACGAGGCTTCAGTTTTTTCACAATTATCTTGAAACATAAATAGAACGATTTGTTCTATTTTTTTATCGTTTCGAAAGTTTGGAGAGAAAAAAAAACAGCGGTGGGTTTAATTACTGTACTTTTAAAGTGATTCTAATCATTTTCGCTGTAACCTGTAATCGTTTCATTATGTTTTTTTCTAACATAGTAAACCTTGCAGATTTGAAGTTACAATCATCAGTATTTATTGATTGAATTAATGAATGGTCTACTTAACCATGTCACTTCAGACAGAGAGCTTTTGTTTTCACC
>JAWQUT010000100.1:1258053-1270553 GCA_033807755.1 Ellobium chinense | reverse complement strand
GCTCGCTTGCTCGTTCGCTCACTCATTATTTCTTGACTAATTCCATCCCCCAACCCCCGACCCAAAATACGCATTCACAAACACATACCGTTTAGTAATCCAGCTCGGCAGGAAACACAAAAATTAATAATCCTACATACAAAAAGGGAGCTCTTTATCTCACACCGTCGTTGATTTAACTGCATATTTATAAAAAAAAACATCCACCAATCACTACGGTTCCAAATTATACAACAAACATACAAGCAGCACTTACAATAACAACGCCAACATTAACAACAACAACAACAATACAACAATTGGCTACTTTGAAAATGAAACAAGAAATAAGGAACGATTCAAATGACTCAGATATTCTCACCACTCCCTCCAGAAAAACAAATCTTCACAGGAAGATAATATGAACTTATCACAATGGAGGCGTTTCACTCAAGAGACGTGTACCTTCAACAGTATACTTATCAGCTACCCCAGAGTTCAATGTGCATTGGACCTATAGAGGTCGTAGCTACTTGAGTAACTTTAACTGATCTCTGCGTTGTCAGCTGTGGGCGGACCTATTATAAAAGGTCTATAGTCATTACAGCAGACGTAAAAGCGTATGATATTATGTTATGCAACCTTTCTTGGTTGTTTGAACACTGTACTGTAATATTGCCTCAGGTCAGTGGATTAAATGACAGTCATATTTCTACAAATGAGCAACGGCATTGTACTAAAGCAGAAGCCCAGTCGTCCAAAGTTCTTCAAAAGCAAAGCTAATTTCCCTTGCACTATTTAGAATTCACTCGATCAGGTTCGTCTAAGATGACAAATTGCGCAGACAATTCACTGTAACAATTGAGTCTAAAATGATAAATTCAACTATTGTTCAAATAAATCTCTAGTCACATTTTATGTGACATAATTTCCCTATAGATACTGACTTAATGAACAGGCAAGCAAAAGCAACCACAGTAAAATTGGCTTTATCTCAGGCAAAATCTAGTTCTGAAATTGTCGGTCCAAAGAAGTTCTGTATCCTTTTTCGCAACAAGTATTTTTAATGCAGAGGTCTTCTTCCTGTTTATTCTTGCATTGTGGTGCTGTATAATATACCCATATTTTATTTGATGAATTTAAAAGATCTGAAAGAAGTAAAAGAATTTTACAACCACCAGCAAGAACTGACAGATATCGTAGTCATTCGTGCCTTTGGCATCAGGAAGGCTCAGGTCTAGCAGTCTGTGAACAGTGTGTGTGAGTTTTGTGTGTGTGTGTGTGTGTGAGAGAGAGAGAGAGAGAGAGAGAGAGAGAGTGTGTGTGTGTGTGTGTGCGGGTGCGCGCACGTATGTATACATGCATGTGTGTGTATCTGTGTGTGTCTATATTAATTTACTTATGTGTGTATCTATATCTGTGTACTCTTGCCTATGTATAGCGTGATTTTGATGTGCACTTGTCCGAGACAAATTTCCTGTGAAAGGATAAATAAAGTTTATCTCATCTTATCTTATCAGTTTACTTCCTTTCTATCATATCTTTGCGCTGAGTGCTGAGTTTACCGGGATGAGTTTAGCAGGATCACATTCATCCCCAGTTGAAATCCCCTGACAATGTGCCCAGTAGGTCAGTCTAAAGAAGATGACCGCTGCTAAGCTGTCCCTTCATTATTCTTCATTATCATCCATCTCAACGTCTTTCCTGAAGCTTGGTCCCCACAAATCCCCTGGAGTAGCTCACTTCCTGTGACTTGTTGCTAATGTTTTTCTCCCTGTTAAATTTAAGTATTTGATCTAAAAGGACTAGTAGAGTAGAATCCTACTGAGACAAAATGCTGACGTCAGGATAAGCTACAAAAGCTTTCACTTCCATCTTTAAGCTATCCCTCAGTTAATTGCCTTTAATTTTCATCTAATGGAGATTAATTTGTCTGTGTTGACCTTGACACGCAATTCGTAGACAAAATCATTCTCAAGTAAGCTTCCGATTGACTTGAGCAGTAGAGTTTAAAGGAACACGATTATCGAGAGTCGATCTCCATTGTCTAATCGAATGACCAGCCTACAGGCAAAACTTGAACTCTCAGCGAAAACAAGTGGATAAGGAAGACCCAAATTAAAATATTTCAATTTTTTACAAGTACATAAAAATATGCAAGTGCAATAACACAAAAAAATAAAAACTGAGACTTTCGGGCAGTGCCCTTCATCAGAGTGTAAAAAGTAAATAAGTGAAATAAAACCAACTGTACTGAAAGGAACTAAAACGAAAACAACCAGCAGCCGGAGAAAGGAGAAAGTGCGCGCTAACCTACAAGTCGGTGAACACAAAAGACAGTAGCAAACTGCGTTTAATTCAAAATTCAGGAAAACGTGGCAAATATAGAGTGAAAATGATTAACTGCTTTAATTTTCATATGGTATTGCTGCACCATATCCACTATTTTTCTATCGTGACTCTAATGGGATTGAACCACGCGGTTCTAAAATTGAAGTATGACAGACTACTGCTCGTCTATTCTGATGAACCTTGTCAGAGACCACACATCGTCAGTGATGATGTTTAGGGTCGCATTTTAGAATTTGAGTCAAATCCAGATTGCTGGCATCATTTTCTTTTGCGCTCTTTATGTTAGCAAAATTGTTGCATTCAGTCGCATCTTTTCTAGATAACAAAGTGATTATTATTCATATCAATATTATTATTATTATTATTATTATAGAGATATACAACATAAGGAAGATTTTAAAAAAAACTAAAAAAAACAAGGCTTTCCTCATCCAGTCTACTGCATTGACGTGTGGACAAAACCAGACTAGGTTAGATGAGTTGAGATGACCATAAGTAACAGAAAAGCTACATCATCATTATTCATCATAACATTTCTCTTCAGCTGTCCGTGAATCTGCTGTCGACAGTATCCTTGTTAAAGGGATGGTTAAAAATAGCAGCTTTGACATTACGCACTACTCCTCGTCACGCAGTATAGGCAAACGTCGTGCTTTCCAAAGGCTCGATAGCTTAATGGTCAGAACTTCAGAACACTAGGCTTGAGAATCAAGGGTTTGGTAGTCGAGTCTCACAGAGTTCATTTTTTTTTCTTTGTAATAAATCAGGAACATAAAGAAATACTCTATCCATGACCTGGAATAGAATATTGTCATTACTTACTGTCGGCTCCACGTCCATTTATCATTATTGCTCTTCTGTGTCATCTCGCTCTTAATGTCTGCCGTGAGTGCGTTTGCACTAGCTTTAGATCCTATCTGCTACGGCCAGCCTCTCTTAATGGCAACTTCAAAGAAGAGAAGAGTTGTGATGAGCAGGGTGAAAAAATGCGATTTAACGGGCAGAAAGTTGCGACGAACAGGATATTTAATTAGCAGGCGGAGTTCTTCGTTTCTGTAGTTTAATCTACTTTGTTAACAAAACACACAAAAAAAGACCAAAAGAAAATTGTAATTAACTCGACTAGTGTTATGAACTATTGTGGTTAAACAAACAAAGCTATTAACCCTCAAAAATCCACTGTGCCTTATGTGGCACATGAGCTTGGTGTTTCCATAACAAGTGATATGTAGACATGACTCCTCGAAGAACCAAAGTACAGTGGCACATATATTACTACTGTACATAACAATAATATAGTCTACACAGACAGTATTAAAATTACATCGGAAAGATCTAAACCATTTACTCAAACCATCTAAAAGAACCGGTTGAGTCACTGTAGTAAAATTACTACTCTTGGAACTTACAGGGTTAAGCGGATTGTATTTGAGCTAAGTTTAACATAATATCTTACCTGATTATCTAACAAGGACAAACAATCCTGATTCCACCATGGTCTGTGAGGGAGACTCTAGATGATGAATAACTATTACTTATAGTTATTGGCTGATAACCTGTGTGATTGAAAAACAGCTGTGAAGTAAGTACAAATAGGCGTCAGCTGGCCTAGCTAAGCCACATGGAAAGAGTTTTCTTCTGAGCTTTTCGGAAAAGTGTTTGTCTTGTTATGGACATGATTGTAATGGGTTTATAATGATGACAGATGCTGTACCGAATGTCACGAGGCTATTTCAGTCGGTAATGTTATCCTTGCCAGGGTCATTAAGAGACAAACAAACTGAGATGGTCTTTTAGCCGCTCAGCCATCCGTCATCATTACTTTTCTGTTTCTGAATTCTCCACGGGCTGTGGGCATGTCTAAAACAGTAGTTCTGTTGTACTTTTTTGGTTGGTTGGCTATGTTTTGTTGCGTTGTGTGTTTGTGTGTGTGTGTTGGGGGGGGGGGGGGGGGGGGGGGNGGGGGGGTTCTATTTTTGGCTTAAAACAGGCAACATAGATGTGGGTGTGAAAGACGTAGCTTCCTTAAGAAAGACAACTCACTTCCATTTCCCAACTCAACTCAGATGTGAATGAGTACTTGGCTTTTGGGCAAAAGGGGACTAGGGCGCTTCACTGCGGCGACTAACACTGACTTTGGAATAGATTTAACCCGTGATAATGTGGTAGTGTTGAATTATATTTTATGACCACGATTGTATAGGTATGTACCATCAGGAATGATATAATTATAATGTATCGCATGACGTTATTAAAACTATTCTCCAAGGAGATTCTCTTGCTATAGAAAAACACATTTTACCTTTGTAATCTGCCTTTTTAATGATTTTGAGGTTCTGTGATACGTTGGCAAGAATGAATGTACAAAGTGACGAGGATCGTCCAGCGTCTTCTATATCATTTTGCCTGAATACTTATGGTGTAACCGTCTGTATGTTTATTTGCACCTACAACTTTCCCTGTTTTTGTGCAGTTTTAAATCACAATCCGTACCTTCCTTGTCTCACAGTTAACGTCAAAATCATTATTATCATCTTCACCATCATCATCATCATTATTTAAAATTGAGAAAAATTAAAAGCTCAACCTTAATTCAAGGAATTTATTAAAAATCTAGTTAAGAAATAAGACAGAAAATTGCTTCTAAACGTTTCGGCTCTAAGACCTTTATCAATAGAATCATCATCATCATCATCATCATCATCATCATCATCATCATCATCATTAAAACTAAATATGGTTCTGCCCAATGACACAAAACTTTCTGAAAAATGTATCATCATCATCAGCAGCAGCATCATCATCAGCATCATCATCATCATCATCATTGGCAGCAACAGCAACACAGAGGTAGAAGCAGGAACACTAATATGTCTTTCAGTTACAGTAATATTCATAACAATGCATTATTATAATGAAATTATTTCATTATTTTTTTTCCTCTTCAGGATTCTGACAGGTGCTGACAAATTTCGGGGGTTTCTCATCGAGCTGGCCAAAACTGTGACTGACACAGATATCATCAGAGATGTAAGTACTGAAAACTACAGCACAAAACACCAGTTAGAGCATTTTTAAGTGCACACGTAAAAAGGTAGTTAGAACCACAGGCTGCGATAGGCTGACTCGCCTTCAGAGCAGCTCCTCAATACGCATTAAGAATAAAGAGAGCTGTTATTTTCAAATTTGGATCTTTTATGGAGCGTTATGCCATAGGTATGCATAGGCGTATGGTATCCCCTGGTGCTACTTCTCTATTGGTATTGCATATTAAAAACTAGAATCAGGTATACATTTCATATCTAGACTATTATCTAGAATCTAGAATCAGGTATACATTTCATATCTAGACTATTATTTTAGAATCTAGAATCAGGTATACATTTCATATTCCAGTAGTTTGTAACGTGTAGCATGATCGAAACACCTGAAAATGCCAGCGCATGTCAACTTCTGTTTTAACGTTCTGTAAGAGATCCAGATAAAAAAAAAGAGAAGACTCTCGAATATTCATTTGAGTTTTGCTCGACTACTCTCATAAGTGATTCTCTCATGGATGATTCGATAACACAATATCAGTAATCATGAAAGAGTATCGATATTGTTATTCATTCGACAGTATTGATAATTTGCAATGTTTAAAAGCTGTTCATTTTTCTTTCTCTTTGCTTTCTTTCTTCATTTCTTCTTTCTACCACATGTAACGAGGGTTTCCTCTCAACAGCAGTAAATATTGAACTTCATTTTTTTTTGCGCCAATTTGTTGAACCAGCACAACAGGACGACATCTTGTCTAATTGATTCCCAGCCATTTGCCAACAATCAAACCTGTGTTACTGAGTGGTGGGATTTCACGTATCACTAGGCACCCAGACACAAACACTCACTGCTTCCGTCTTTTTGTCTGTCTGTCTGTCTGTCTGGCTGGCTGTCTGGTTGTCTCTCTGTCTGCTTGTCTGTCTGTCTGGCTGTCTGTCTGTCTGCTTGCCCATCTGGCTGTCTGTCTGTCTGTCTGTATGTATGTCTGTCTGGCTGGCTGGCCGTTCGTCCGTTCGTCCGTCCGCCCGTCTGTCTGTCTATCTGTCTGGCTGTCTATCAGTCTGTCGGATTGCCTGTCTGGATGTCTGTCTGCCTCTATGTCTGTGTGTGTGTGTGTGTCTGTCTGTCTGTCTGTCTGTCTGTCTGTCTGTATGTCTGTCTGTCTGGCTGGCTGGCTGTCTGGCTGGCTGGCTGGCTGTCTGTTCAACTCCGATTTCTTTTGCTCCTTGCAGTGTCTTCCCGATACTAAGTTCTCTGTTGTCTGTTTTCATCCGTCCCATCTTTCTATCACACCATTATTTTGCCAGTCAACCTGTCCAGCTTTTGTGTTTTTCCATTCGTCCATCATTGCCTCATCAGGTCGTCGCTTGACTTCAGTAACCGATAAAAACCAAACTCCAAACTTTTCGGATAAAACAAAATAAATGTTTCATTTTTATAAAACTGGACTTGACAAAGGGATTCTTTGAAGTATGCTCTGATAATGTCATGTCATGTCATGTCATGTCATGTCATGTCATGTCATGTCATGTCATGTCATACAATACAATGCAATGCAATGTAATGTAATGAAATGAAAAAGTAATGTAATGTATAACATGGTTAAGTCTCCAAGTTAGAAAGAACTTACAAGATACAGTAAGAAATAAAAATAAAAGAGTTTTGTCCTTTTTTGTCACTGATCTTGCTTGGTGCGAAAATCAGATATTGGCACATGTCGGTTTAAGAGCACTGGTTCTCTCATAAATGACATAAAGTGCCTGTAAAAAGAAAATTATGCCATTAAGTGTACATTACATAAGTAAACAGCTCGGACTTTGCTACCGCACCACGAAGGTACTGGAGGTGGAGATCTGGTGTTTTGATACAATATGTGCAACGTTAATGGCAGTCTAATGGCGTCAACAGTCCAACTTCGATCAGGGTGGCGTTTATAAGAGTATTGCATCTAAGCGACTAGTTCTTCCACATTATGAGTCCTTCTGTCTATTCATTGTCTTCAGCATCGGCTCAAGGCTCGCCGATCTGTCGATCTGTCGATCTTTCCTCTCACCTCTGCTCATTTCTTCCTCCTCAATCATTCTTCCCGTCACTTCATCATTAAGATAAATCGATGATCGAAATGAGATCGAACTCCGATAGCTGACGACGGCTATCGATCTGTTAGGGTGCATGTGACGTCCACAGCGTTTTCCCCCCTAATGAAAACTGCACGTGTAGTGTTTAGGGAAAAACCTCTCGCCACTCACCAGAGCACTGCAGTTTGTCACCAAGGATCGGGAATTTCAGTCGGAAAACAATTACTATCCCGGTGATTTCTGCGATTTTCGGGCTCGCCTTCGGGAACGTGGGGGGATATCGAATGACCCATCTGGTGAGCATATCGAATGACGAGTCTAGCTCCCAGCTAGTGGTGAGCTGCCTCGTCAGTTCTTTACAAATTTCCCAAGACCCACGGCAGGTCATACTTGCCACTTCGAACTCTTGCATTTGAATCTATATCAAGCCCACATGCTCGTGGTAAAACTCTGTGGCAGTATGCATAATCCTTACGTTAGTTAACTCATTGCGGTAACCACGGGAAACTCCTAAAACATTAGCAGTGTTCAACGTAATTAACGCAGGAGTTAATAAATGTACAGATTATGCATGAGGCCATTGGTCTAGAGTCCCGAATTCCAGATTTTAGATATAATAATAATGCGGTTTATATGTCTTGTTTCCAAGTTAATACCCGCTCACGCGACTTTACACTATTATTATTCAAGCAGGCCTGATCACTTTAGGACTTTCTCAGCTTCCTGGGAAGTATACAGTGTCGCTGCCATTTACAGGCGAAGATCACTAGAATTCTGACAATATCTTCCACTGTCTATAGCTAGGTACCCATTTTCCAGACGGATGGACTGAGGAAAATATGAATGAAGTACTTTTCCAGGGCACTAACAACATGACCGTGGTCGGGAATCGATCCACGACCTTTAGATCTTGAGTCTAACACCTTAACCCTAACCATTCAGCCACGCTGCTTCACTGATCATTAACCGGTGACATTTTCAAGAACGGCTGCTGCCATGTTCATGAACTTGGTTACTTTACTAAGCTAATATAAAAATGATACTGATATTGATAGTAATGACAAAATATTCGCTCACCTCACTGACTGTCATAATTCAGTTATTTGTGCATATGTCATGACATTTCTTATGCAGGTTCTTTTCGCGCTGACGATGTTTGTTTTGTCGTTGTCAGTGTTCAAATCGACCTCAAGTATAACATGAAATTGATTTATTTCGCTAATGTTGCGAATCTCGAAGTAAATGCCATCTTTAACCACTTTCGTCATTTCTATTTTTGGCTCACGAGGTGGCATGTTACCAGTTTTTGGCTATATCCCAAGTGTTCCTTAACGCCATTTTTTTGCTGCTAAATTCATGACACTTCCGCTTCCCTTGTTTCGCCCTCGGCCGTCTGCCACCCCTAAGGATAATGGGCATGGCCCTTTCAATTTAGTACCAAGACGAGTGAGTGATTACAACCTGACTTTCCAGCAGACGTCAACAGCAAGATGCAGACGTCAACAGCAAGATGCTAAGCGGAATTCCAATACTGTTCTACCGCCCGTTTAGATTGTCTTGTTAGAGCGATCTTCCTCTGACTCCTGACCTCTGACCTCTCTCATGAACTCTTGCCTTTCCCATAAGGACGTTGGTAATGAAAAGAGCAATTTAACTGGCCATTTGACCTTTGCCATGAACTCTAACCTTCACCGTAATGACGTTGGTAATAGAAAAAGCAATTTAACCAGTCCTCGAAACATACTGGACGTCATTATAAAGTATCCAAAATGTCCGTGATGACTACGCACAAACAAATGACCCACCATCCCATTTGCATAATCATCGCATAATCACCATTATAGGTATCATCATCATCAGCAGCAGCAGCAGCAGCAGTATTACCACTACTACTACCATCACCACCACCACTATTGTCATTATGGGTGTGTCTGATTGTCCGTGTTCATACTGGAGGCACTCAGTATATTAGATTTCCTGACGATTCCACCAGAACGGGCATATCAGGAACTTCATAAGATGCTCAGAGCAGTTTAGTGTTAAGCATGCACTATGCAGTGTCCATAGATGCAATCTAAGCTTCCATTCCCTTTGGGGCTTGGGCTAGTCCAACAGAATGCCATATCAGTGACGCCAGTTTCTGAAGAGATTTGACCTTACAGCAACCAGTTTCAGTTTAGATTTAAAGAATAAACGAACACCTGTCAGAAAGAACCAAAACTAATTGCTGTAAAGTCAAAGGTTTTCCCAAATTTAGCGTAACTGAGGTTGTATTTTGATGGAATTGCCCACTTGCAAGGTGGTTCGAAAAAGAGTTTTGTTTTACGACTTCGAGTGTTGTCAAATCGAGCGTATCCTAATCTCGCCCATCACGATTTCCAGTCTAAGCCGACTTCTTTGTTCAAAACAGCCATTGTGTCGGCTACTCTTGTTTGGGATGTATCTGTATTAAAAAGCGCCCTATTGTGTAGTGACTAAATCCAGATCTAGATCGAAGTCTAGAACACAGCGATGATAAGAAATAATGAGAGGCCCTAATATACACACAATGGCAAATTTGAAATCATAATCATTCCCCCGGGTATTTCACTAATGAGGTCGGTATGGCGGATTTAACAAATTGCATACGTCATTTTATTGACAATAAGAGATTTCAGAAATTCCAGAATGAAGGCTTTGAGTTCTAAATTACTTGGTGAATATTTCTATAATAAGGTCAAGCCTTCCCAATCAGGGAGCGGCGTATCACGACCTGTTATTACCGGGAACAATGGACAAAGTCTATCTTTTCAGAATAAAAGTAGGCGTGCGTACAGTAAGGTGTATTCTTGGCTGTATTTAGCCTATACGGTTTGATGAATCAGTAGCTCTCAGACAATACACTGATCAGTCGTGCAAATAGAAGAATGGATAACAGATTAAAGTTTCCAGATATATGTATCATACAGTAAAATGTTTTATTTTTATTGATGTCTTTTGGAAATACGTAGAAATAAAAGATATTTCTCTATCTATGCATTTTGTATATTACGGTAATGCAGAGGTGATATTCTGTCCAGCTCCGAGTTCTTTCGCTCCTTGCGGTGTCTTTCCGATACTAAATCCTCTTTTGTCTGTTTTCATCCGTCCCATCTTTGTCTCACACATTTTAATTTGCCAGTCAATCTGTCCAGCTCTTGTATTTTTCCATTCGTCCATCGTTGCCTTACCAGCCTTCGGATGAATATTTCAGAGCACGTTAGCACGTTATTCATGAACCGTTTTAACCATAATTGTTCTTGAACAAGATAAACGTAATCACGAAACTGGGTTCGGGTTAAGCAGATGGCCAACTTAACCAAGAGACTGTTATAAGAACAAAATCAATGTCCTGTAGCAATTTTAACGACCCTGCAACACTAGAATAGATGCTGCCCCGTTCCTTCGGTTGTAACATCCGAAATCAAAATAAGAAAGAAAACAAAACATATAAAGAGATATAAATAGAACAAGTTATACTCATAAAGCATCACGTTGGACGTGTTCTACGTGCTTAATTCCAGAAAAGGTCTCTGGGGTCCCAGACAAAGAAGAGAAATCGTCATTTCTCTTCTTTACTACTTCCCTGACAAAGGAAGCTCAAGCCCTGACAGGAGAGGGTCAGGGTCAGCTCATTCGCCTTCCCGCAGAATATTCTTATACCAGAACAGAGGCTGTCTTATAAATAAGTCGTCTGATACAGCAGTCCTTTAATGTAAAGTAACCTTCCCTGCTACAAGCATTTCCCCCTCATGTCATCATTCCCTAATAACAGAAACAACTGGCTTTCAGAGGAATTAAATCTCATGGTTCAAAAGTGTGATTGTGTCCAAATTATATAGGCGAAACAAAACACTGACTTAGCATGACGTATGGCGTACGTCAACAGCGCACTGGACCGCCACAGATTTCATGACGTACAGCATACGTCAAAAGAGCAGTCAATGTTAAGATAAAGAGGGAACGACGAAAGCAAACAAAAGTCAGCAAGACTAGAGGTCCATTCTCATTCAAGTACTGCAACAGGCCATGTCTAGTGAACATTGGCAGGATCAGTCCTGTAAGGCACTGCTGGAGCAAAGGAAGACAGCAAGCCAAGCAAATGCAGGATCAGACTGCTTAGACCATCTGCCCGGACGAAAAGAGCCTTAGTGGAGTATGTGACTTTTGTGTCCCACAGGTGACAACAGTAATCTTCAGAAGCTGTGTGCTATGCAGTTTGGGATGCGTTTTAAATGTTGTTCTGAAGTCATGCACATTTTTTGGGTTGGCATCACGAGGCAGTTAACTAGCTAGGACAGACTTGCCCAGATGGAAGCTGGTAGAGATGTTAGGTCAGGAACAAACCCGAAAGTGGACGTGAAAGACATGAGTTAGCTAATGGAAGCGATTGAGCAGTTAACGTGAAGAAAAGACGGATATCTATTGTGTTAAAGCTATTCAATAACCGTGTGACGATGCTTAGGAAAGTCTCTAAAATCTGATACTAAAGAATGGTTAGCCTGTGTATAGTCATCCGGGCATAGCAAGCTATAACTCCCACAATCATTACTTCCGCTTTCTAATTTTCCATTGTCAGAGGAAGAGGATTGGCTAAAATCATCTGTAATATTGGCTGTTATTGGCTGATGCATCTGTCACTTTCCTATTTCATCTATGAGCCATTTACAAGCATTGACAATACGATTTTCTCAACGGTAGCTGGTTTTCTTCGCTAGTAATGTGAGAGCCTGAATACTGTCTCACAGATTCAACGCTCCCATATCCTCAGGACAATGCATCCAAAGGCAATGTAAAGAGAGAAACTGTTTTTAAAGGGTGGCCAAAAAATCTGGGAGGAAAATTTGCTTCCTGCTACTCTGACGGTGTTTCGTTGTTTCTTTTCACGCAAGAGCCTTTCACGACTTCCCGATATTTTTTTCACCGATAGTCCAGACCGTTCCAGGGTTGCCACATTTAGCTCCAGTGCCCCGTTATTTTACTTTTTAAAAGTCACGGATTTCTACCAGAAAAAAAGATGGGCGTGGGAGGGGG
>JAWQUT010000100.1:1236883-1247461 GCA_033807755.1 Ellobium chinense | reverse complement strand
GGGAAGCTGGCAGGGAGCACAGCTAAGCTTTCCTGGAACTGCGTGCATAGAATGAATCTTGAAGTGCTCAAAGAAATTTTCTCCGAGAATTGAGGAGAGGAGAGGTGGCTGTAGGCATGTTTTGTTGTTTTTTTTAAAGATGTTTCCAGGCCTTTTTGTCCCCTAAAGAAAGTCAATTAGAACTGATGGGTTCCAGCCACCCGTTTGAATGCACAAAGAGCACACAGGCTTGGGTCAATGAAACCCTGATGGCGTATCGTCAGCGTCTTTGCTAATATCCGATTTAACATAATCGAAAGACACCATCTCTATGAAGAATACCATACTTATGCAGTTAACATAATTTTCTCTATAGACGAGGGGAGTCAGAGCTATCTGACATTTGAAGAGGAAAGGAAAACAGGGAGAGGGAGGGAGGGAATGAAGGAAGGAGAGAATAGCAGGGACAGAGAAGAGATCACACTAGCAAATTTACATCCCTAGACTTTTACCTTCACATCAAAGATAACTATCTAGGGGCGTTGTTTTTTTTTCTTCTGTAAGGTAACTTATAAAACTGGTTTTAGTTGACTAACGTCTCTAAATAATTTCACCAGAATTAATAAATTGCTGCTATATATGTATTACCTGATAGACATATGATGAACATAACGTAGATAACGATAACAGTGATAATAACCAAGATGTTGATTATCTTCGATAAAGATAAGAAGGAATATGACAACGAAGGGAAATCCCCTACCACTAATCGAAAGTCCAGTTGATTAAATACTAAGGTCTCAACCCACCCGGAAGTTCAGGGCATATAGTGTGTAATTATACCTAAATTGAGCGAAGGATGAATATTTAGACCTACACTTAAGATGGGTCTAGAAAGTGTAATTATACCTTGAGAAAAGGATAGTTTAAAAGAGGTTAATGAGACACTGTGGATTCCGGAGGAGGGGCGATAACCAGGACGGCTTTGACGGATTCCTTGTGATTTAGAATCGTCGTGTTAATATAATACCATAGCATCTCGCACTTGAATAGTGGTTATGATAGTGCGGTTTCGCTCTCAGATTTCTGATACCTAGAGACAAGGGGTGTGAATGACCTGCCGTAGTCTAATAACAGCTGTGGAGTAGATAGTGATAGTTCCAGTTGATGGTGATGATGGTGATAATAGTGATGATGACACAGGTGATTATTATAGTGGTAATAGTGACGGAGGCGATTATGGTAATGGTAAGATGATGATGATGATGAAGATGTTAGTGACGATGATGTTGGTGGTAATAGTGATGAAAGTGATGGTGCTAGTGTTGGTAGTGTTAGTGATGAAGAAAGTGATGACGATGTTTGTAGTGATGAGAGTATTGTTATGCGTGAGATGTAAATACCCCACAGGGCAAATAAAAGTGGATTTTATAGTTATCTTATCTCTTATAGATAAGATCCATCAATATATAAATAAGTGAATTCATCACTGAAATCTGACAATCAATAGAATATGAATAAGATGTAATGGAATACTGTAAGTCCGAAACTGCAATGCATAAATCTATTTTCTTTCTTCTTCGACGTAAATTGATCTATAAAATGACAACATGGTGTTCCTCATACTTTTGTTCCAGCTCAGAGATGTTTCTTTGTCCCTAGCTGCCGTGTTTGTAAAGTCACTCTCATTCTCTTGTGGAAAATACCCAGCTCTTGACCTGCAATCAGCTTCTTGAAACTATGATAATTTGAATCAGTGGCTTAACCTACGCCTTTCTACCTGACTGTGATAATTTTAATCAGTGGCTCAACCTAAACCTTTCTACCTGAGCCCAATCAAAGGATGCCTGTGATTAACTGAGGCAGGTCTTCAGTGATTCTTTTATGGCCTTTTAATATTCTGTTTTGGTCAAGAGAATCAGCGTTCTGGTGTTGCTGAACGCGTATCTGTTTTATCTTTTATTTTTGTTTTTTTTTGTTTATTTGTTTGTTTGTTTGTTTGTTTGTTTGTTTGTTTGTTTGTTTGTTTGTTTGTTTGTTTGTTTGAATTAGGTTTAACGGTCCTTTACAGCACAGTCATAGCTATATCAGAAACGAAACTTGAACCCCCAGTGGGCGGCAGACAGATTTTGAAACAGGGCTTCACGACATTTGATGCAGTCGATAAAGAAGAAACACAAAAACAAAAATATGTTCAGTAGAGAAGGATGGACCGCCATACTCGCTTAAAAGATGGAAACGGAAAAGACTGAGAGGATAAAAGTGGCTTTTATCAGTGAGACTTTACTAGTTTTTTGGTAATGGCAGGCTGTGGACATATCGTTTCTGGGTATCCACATTTTCGATATTTAGGATTTTCAATGTCGTATTACAGCTGAAGATCTGGAGTTTGGGTAGCATTTCGATTTTTTTCGATATAAGTAGTGGCAGTGTGACTGACCTCGACTGTCTTTTTTCGTACCAGTATTGAGAGTATCGATGGGTATCGATAGGTAATGAAAAGCCCACCCTGTACCGAGTATCAGTATCGAAATAGAATCGATACTGAGTTCTTGCGGGCTGAGTACTGCAATGCCTAAAAAGTTAAGTATTAGTCCACCGCTGTGTTTTTCTGTAAGATTGATGGACGACGAGAGGAGAAAACGAAGGAGACGGAGAGGAAGAAGAAGGAGAAGGAAGAAGAAGGAGACGGAGAAGAAGAAGAAGGAAGTTCGCCAGAAAAAAAAAAATGAAAAAGCTGAAAAGTGGAAGATGGAAATGAAGAAGTAGGGGAAAAACAGAACAGCAATTCAAGCGCACAAAACTAATGAAAACTGAAACCGTCTGGAATTTAGGGATACTGTCAATACAATGTTTCTTTTTCTGGATTCGATTTTTGTGGGGGTTTTTTAGGAAAAAATTCTTAACAGGGAGTATATAGATGAACAGAAAGTTGGATAGCCAAACGAAAGGATGGAAGGTTGGATTGAGAGACTAACTGAAAGACCGGTGGATGGACGGATGGATGGACATTCGGAATGAGATATTGATAGAAAGTCTGATGGATGAACTGACAAAGGGAATGATATAATTATATGGATGGATGGAACGAGAGACTAAGTGACATGCAAATAAATGGACAGACGGACTGTTATAAGGACAAATACAGTCAGCTTGATGAATGAAATTACAGGCACCAACAGATAGCCAAAAAAACGCATGTACAAACCAGCTGACAATGAGAAGTGAATTTATTTAAAGAAACAAAAAAAAAAGCAAAAACGAACAGACCAGAAATAAATTACTTTGATGGCAAGTTCAAGACTCAGATGGTTATTATTTTCAATCAGTTTTCGTGCTTGTGTTATTGTTGTTGTTGGTGTTGTTGTTTTTATAGAAGTTGTTGTTGTTATTGTTGTTCTCGTTGTTGTTTTGTTGTTGTTGTTGTTGTCGTAGTGATGATCGTCATCATCGTTGATGTCGTTGTTATTATGGTTGTTTGTTGCTGTTGAAATTGTTGTTGTTGTTGTTGTTTGTGTTGGTCTTGTCGTCATCATCATCGTTGTTGTTGTTGCTGCTGTTGCGTTGTTGTTGTTGTTGTTGTTGTTGTTGTTGTTGTTGTTGTTGTTGTTGTTGTCGTTGTTGTTGCTGTCGTCGTCGTTGTTGTTGTTGTTGTTGTTGTTGTTGTTGTTGTTGTTGTTGTTGTTGTTGTTGCTGATTTGCTCCACTTTTAGTTTTGCCGGAAGTTGAATACAATACGGCCATAGTCAAAATAACCAAAGACACCAGGATGGTACCTATCACTCCACCTCACAGTCAACTTTACAATGTAGATATATGGAGTGAAGATGGAAAGGGGGGCAAGGGGGAGGGAAGGAAGAAAGAAAAGACATGACGGGAGAAACCAGGAGAGAAGACATGGGAACGGAGAGTAAGACCCCAGGCATATATCTCATAGATGGGAAGCCCTGATGTCCATGTCCTAACCTAAGCTGGTTGGTAAACTGGTCACTGGTCATGGAATACTAGTCTTTGACTTACGTTTTAAGGTATATTTACTGACCTTTTCAAGATGATTAACACCAGATTATTCCTTTTCAGCACTCTCATGTTGGAGAAAAGCCTCATATTCGCCATTAGTTCATCTACTGATTTGCCCCCCGTATTCCTATTCCTATTTCTATCAGAATTTCCAGATTATGTTCTCTGCTTACATTAGGAGGAGAGAGCTCGGTCGAAATGTGTCGCAGCTGCTGCTGTTTGTGAGAGGGCGAGGAGGTAGACAAGAGGGGGGTCTGATGAGGGAGGGGTAGATACACGTCCCTGATTGGAACTGGCTGATTGTCCGGCTTCCCTTTCAGTGTCTCAAGTGTCAGGGTTCATCTTCCTGGTTTACAAAATGACGCATCTTGTTTATCTACCTCTACAGTTAACCTAGAGCGATTTTTTTTTTGTCACTGATAACTATGAGAAACCATGATCTTTGGTATGTCCTTCTGTCTGTCTGTTTGTCTGTCTGTCTGTCCGTCTGTCCGTCTGTCTGTCTGTCCATCTGTCTGTCTGATTGTCTGCACGTCCGTCCGTCCGTCCGTCCGTCTGTCTGTCTGTCTGTCTGTCTGTCTGTCTGTCTGTCTTGCTATCTGCTTGCCTGCTCTCTGTCTGTCTGTCTATCTGTCTGAACAAAAAACAAAAAAAAAAGAGGATGTCAGAAAGACAAAACTAACAACATAAAAACATGATCTCACTTCATTTCAGATGATTTAGTCTACAGTGTGTAAGCTTTACTTCGAAAATAAAATTTTACGCATCATTAACCCTCTAGTGCCCAGCCCTATTTACAATGGCACAAAAAGTCCGAGCTCCAGTTTTTGGATCACTTCTGGATCCACTATGCTGGAACAAGCATCAAAATGATAATAATAATAATAATAATAATAATAATAATGCGGTTTATAAGTCTCAAATCCAGGCTAATGCCCGCTCATGCGACTTCACACTATTATGGTGGGGTGATGATCTTGGTTTGCTTTTTTTTTTTTTGTTCCACGAAATGTATCAGATCTGATACGCTGGGCACTAGTGGGTTAAACTGCATAATGTTACTGTAATGTATCTAATGAAGGAGACTGGATAATTTGCGCTGTTACTCTCGCTACGACAGAAACATCCATGAAATTGGCGTCGTTTCTGGACTAGCCTGGCTTATTTATTATCGGATCTACCAAGCAGGACCGTCACTGTCAAACCCGATGTCCAGAGCCCGATCTCACTGTTGATAAAATGAATAAAAAAAAACGCAGAGGATCAGTGCTAGCAGGGTCTCAGTTATAAGCTATAGTCAAAAACGAAAAGCAATGGAGCTGGATTGTAATTGTATGATGCGAAGTTACCTTCTCAATTCTCATTAACCGTCCACATCAGAAGTGCTGGTCGCTCGGTTGTCGCTTGCGGTATCGTTGTGGACTATTACCATGAACAAACAAGTTTGGTTTTTTTTATGTCGTTCAGTTACGGGACAGCTCGGTGGCTTTTGGTTTGGACCTAAGATAAGGATACTGAAAAATGCTCTTAAATCTAGCCCTAACTACTACTACTGCTGTTGAAGTCCTTTGCCTCCGAGGGAGCGTACTGCCGACACAACGCCAAAGACGCTGTGAGATTCTGTGCGTGTAGTAAAATTCCATGTTTTATCTGTCAGTTTAAACTTATTGAAAACTCTTTTTCCATATCTGTCTTGGTCTTTCTGCCTTTCTTTTGCCTTGTGAGTTCCAGTGAAGAGCCATTCATGGGTGGTTTTCATATTGTGTGGCCACTGGACCTCTATCCATGCCCGTCTCCTTTCCAAGATCTGTTCATGGATGTTTCTCTTTAATCCTTGTCNAACAACAGTGAAATTGGCATCGTTTGACCGCGCCAGACCCGGTCTGCCCAGGGATTTATGGTCAATTACAGGTTTTGATTGGGGGAGATAATTATCTCCTGGGCCGGTGATCGGTCATGACTTGAGCTGGTATATCAACTGTAATTGCCTCCCTTGGTCTTGTCGGTTTTGTTGGGATTGGTTGGTATCTTGTCTTTCCTTCCCTCCCTCACTCCCTGCTTTTTTCTCCATATTTACCTTTTATGGCTATGGTATGATCTCTTATGGTCTGAGAGCTAAAGAAGCCAATAATCCAGTTAAATGTCCGCCGCCAGGGGTATACAAGGAGAAGAGGCGCACGATGGGACATCACTAATTTGAACACAGTCGCACGCGCCATATCGGAGCGTCATGTTTCCGAATTTCATTAGTAAATCATTTCGATTTACGTCTAGAAACTTTGCAGATCGTTAGTTTACAGCTTCTCACAAATTTATGGCAAAGAAACTTGATATCATAACATTTAGTTCTTGAAATATAAAAGCAAATTCATCTCTGTCAGGGACACTGTTTTGAACTCTCCATGCGCCATTTTGTAAGCGTGCTTGTCTTCCGACAGTTATGATTGGATGGGGCAGCTTAAAGGGAGGAACTCCATTCCACCGTGAGTGAGTATGTGTTTGACAGTGTTTTTGCCAAGAATTGGGCGTAGGGAAAGGATTACGTTACAATGAAATGGAAAACATTGCTTTAAGACACTATGAACTTTTGATTAACGTACCCGAACGAGAGCCTTTTTTTTTCTTTCAACCAAATTAGTTGTTATAACTCTCTTTTTCACCCTCCTATCCCAAAATAGTATATTTCAATGCCTTCCCCTAGGACGGGAGGTGACAGATAGACAGAAGACAGAAAGTGTGAAAGAAGAATCAAGAGTGAGAGACCGAAAAGGAGAAAGAGGAAGACAAACCTGAGGGTAAACGAACCAGATAACTGTGTCGCCGGTCACCAGAAGACCCAAATTGTTTAACCCCGGCCACCATTAGCTAGCGCCTGCTCCGGCCTGATGTTTTCTCTCTATAACCATCCATTTTCAGCTTGGGGTTTACTGTAAACAAAATTACTCAATCCTTTCCCGTCCCGCTCTCCCTTTCCTTACCGTAAATCCTCTGCTTCCATTATTTTGGTGGTTCTCCATGGCGACACGTCTATTTTGAGCCAACATCTAATGGTACTTCGGTATATCATCTTTATCACCGTTATTATTATCTTTTTGCTCTTTCTTCGTCTTTTATCACCATCTATTTATCTTTTTTATTTTTTTCTCCTTTTCTTCTTTAGCCCCTTCCCCGCCCGTCGTTTATCTTACTGTCATTCTCCTCCTCTTCTTCCTCTTCTTCTTCTTCTGCTACTCCCTTATCTAATGGTACTTCGGTATATCATCTTTATCACCGTCATTATTATCTTTTTGCTCCTTCTTCTTCTTTTATCACCATCTCTTTATCTTTTTCTTTTTCTCCCCTTTTCTTCTTTACCCNCCTTCCCTGGCCGTCGTTTATCTTACTGTCATTCTCCTCCTCCTCTTCTTCCTCCTCTTCTTCTTCTGCTACTCCTCTTCCTCACTATCATCTTTTCTCTCTTTCTTTTCTCCTCGCTTTCTCCAGTCTTTGCGACCTCACATCAGTTCTCCTGTCTTTCTATTCTTCTCAATCTCCTCTTCTCCTTCGCATTTGTTCTTCGTCTTTCTTTTCTTCATATAATTCTTAATTCCTATTACGCTCCCTCTCTCGCTTTATCTTTTTTTTTCTGTCATTCTCTTCCTCCATTTCTCTCTCGTTGTATCTCATTTTCTCTTTCTTTCTATCATTCTAAGCTTTTCTCTCCCCTCCCTTCTCCTCATCCGTCCTCTTTTTCTGTGCTAATTAACCTCTTTCACCCCATTCTTTCATGTTCATCACCTTTCCTTTCTTTCTCTTCCCCTCTCCTTCCTTCCACCACTCCACTTTTCCTTTCCATCGTCTAACGCGATGTCTACACCTTTCTTCTTCTCCCATTCCTCTGTACAAGCCGTTACATCATGTCGACATCCTCATATTACAGTAAAATATTGCATAAAGGTTGACAAATGCTCATAAACTTTGCCTCACGCTAAAGTCACACATCAATATAACACGTCGTGATGAGGGCAGTGTTGCCACTCTGGTCATGTGCTTTTCCCCGACATCGAGAATGATTGCTTTTTCTTTTTGCCTCGTAAATTTCTTTTCGCGTGATACTGAAGCAAAAGTTAGTGAGAAAATCCTAAAGTTTTACGATTAACAAGAAGATAAACCGTGATTTTGCCCACTTTACTTTCTGTTTCACGATTTTCCTCAACAACTTATGAAAAGCAAGTACATAGGGAAAATAGCTTTTCGTAATGCCATTTTACCCTTCCATAGGGGAAAAATCCCAAAGAGTGGCAACACATATCAGGGCAATGAAGGGGAGATTATCCTGCTAGAGAAAGAGTTTGTGTTCCTAAGATGACTGTCCGTAGCAAGGATTTCAAATGAAAAAAAAAAAAAGCTAGTCTAGTCGGAGAAACTAGTAATCACCAAACTCTCAGGTGGCCAGAGGTGACAGTTGTCTTGGGGCACTTTACCATCCCAACGTGGAAATTCTCACCCCCTTGTTTGTTTGTTTTTTCTTCTCCAGCTGTCACATTTAATTTCTTTTTCTTTCTTTCTTTCTTTCTTTCTTTCTTTCTTTCTTTCTTTCTTTCTTTCTTTCTTTCTTTCTCTCTTTCTTTCTTTCTTTCTTTCTTTCTCTTTCTCTCTCTCTCTCTCTCCCCCCATTCCTCTCTTTTCTTATCGTCATATAACAGTCCTTTGGGGTTGTTTTCTGTGCCCTAGACCGATAGCTCTGATCTGACAGATATTCCCTGCTCTCCTTCTTTTCCTTTACATATTGTGTCTAATGGACTCAAAGGGCCTATGCCCTCCATATCCCCCTTTCGCTCAAAATTTCAGCTAGGAATAAGCCAGTGAGTTGATATTTTGCCACTTGTCAAAGACTGGGTTGACAAGATGTAGACATCATCAGATTACGAAAAATGGCACCAAGATATAGACTGTTTTATCCATTCATGTAGACCCAGAGATCCATAGTTAGACAAAACTTCTCAAAGGAATTGAAGATTGAAGAGTGAAAGAATTTTGAAAGTCAGTTCAGTGTTGCCATTCAAAAGGATTTTGCCCTACGATAGGGTAAACTGGCTCTACGAAAGGCATTTTTTCCCTATGTAGAGCAAAACAACTTTTTGCAAAATTACTGGGAAAATTCGTGCATTACATAGTAAAAGAGATAAAATGACTAGTTTTCTGCTCTTTAATAATTAAGTTATAACATTCTGTAAATATAAAATTTGCTTCAACATAATGAATAGGGCAGGATAGGAGGAAATCACTCTCTTTATAGGGGAAAAAGCATAAAGCCAGTGTGGCAACATTGGTCCAGTTCATTCGACACGAAGAGGAGGTCACTTGAACGCTAGAACACCAACTGAACACGAAAAATGAAAATTCGACTTTATTTACCCCGTACGTAGGAACATGTTTTACAATGTCATACAATGTTATACAGCTCATTCATAATACAAACACATATAACAATACACATCATTCATGTACACGTATAATATTACAAAAGAAATACATAACAAAATCATAACTATCTAATTTCCTGACGTCTGTAGGATTTCAAAAGAGAAAACAACTCGTGTGATCATGAAAAAGTATTTGAACGAATGTTTATCTCGATTTTCGCTTATAGAAATGTTTGTATTTTGAGCGCGTACTGTCCGATTTAACGTAAAACCCTGGTATTGCACATAAATGAAGGAAAGGAATCATGTGCAGCCTGTTTATTGGCATGAAGAGATTTAATTTCTCATAAAATTGCTACGTGCTGAAATTCTCAACCTCCCTCGGGAATTCTAATACTGACTTCGAACAGGCTGAAAATGTCGAACAAAAGGATTCGAAAATTTTCATCTCACTTAATTTGTAAAATAAGGCATTATACGGTAATGGGAATGGCTTTTTTACTGTTTAGTGTTCAGATATTAAAGAATGTCTGCAAAAATGTAATGCTATTCTAAGGAACTTAAATCTGGTTCATCTCATGCAATATTAAATGTCTTAAATACTGATATTCGGATGTGTAAAAAGTAAAAGTGAAGATGCAGCCGCAGAGAAAAAGTCATTGAGAGTAGGTGAAACATATTCTGATGTTTCATAGATTTACAAGACTAACACCCCATTTACAAATGGGCAGGCATGGAACGCATCAGCGGCGAAAGAATACCTAGCGCACCGAAAGGCATCAAAGACGAATGCATTAGACTCCGTGAAAAAGTTGGACGATTGGCGAATCGGGCAGATTGGAAAGATCTATCGGAGATTGTATTTCGTTGCTATACACATTCTTTTTTTAAAAAAAGGGTAAAAAAAATAAAGAGGACTGATGTGTATAGTTACGTTTTGTGTATTTTTCTACGAATTTAGGTGAAAACAGCATGTTTTTACATTACGTAGTTCTCATGAAATCTGTGACACAAATTTGGCTGAAGAGTTTTATTGATATAGATTATTTTTGAGTGAGTCAGCGGTTCGATAACTTGAGAAGCAAAGATGAAAATGATGATAGATGACCGATGTCGCTCGATGTTCATTTCTGTGACGACCAGTCTCAACATTTTTTCATTTAAACTATTAATA
>JAWQUT010000100.1:1169234-1203588 GCA_033807755.1 Ellobium chinense | reverse complement strand
TGATCTCTCTCTACCTCCATGTCTACTGATCTCTCTCTACCTCCATGTCTACTGATCTCTCTCTGCCTCCATGTCTACTGATCTCTCTCTACCTCCATGTCTACTGATTCTCTCTCTACCTCCATGTCTACTGATTCCCTCTCTACATCCATGTCTGCTGATCTCTCTCTACCTCCATGTCTACTGATTCCCTCTCTACATCCATGTCTACTGATCTCTCTCTACTTCGTGTCTATTTGTTCTCTCTCTGCCTCCTTGTCTACTGATCTCTCTCTACCTTCATGTCTACTGATCTCTCTCTACCTTCATGTCTACTGATCTCTCTCTACTTCCATGTCTACTAATCTCTCTCTACCTTCATGTCTACTAATCTCTCTCTACCTCCATGTCTACTGATCTCTCTCTGCATTCATGTCTACTAATCTCTCTCTACCTCCATGTCTACTGATCTCTCTCTACCTTCATGTCTACTGATCTCTCTCTACCTCCATGTCTACTGATCTCTCTCTGCCTCCATGTCTAATTTCGTCCCCCCTCTAGGACGTGAAATATTTCAACGCCAAGAAGGTAGTCATTGAGAAGGACATTGAAGACATGGACGAGGCGTCTAAAGAGGACATCAAGAGGACTATCAACTACCTGCCCACAAAACCCACCTGGGATTTTAAGGAAATCGGGAAGAAACCTCTGCTGAACCTGAACACTAGCTCTATCCACGTGCCCACTAACATCTATGATAAATGTAAGTATGGCTCAAATGGGCGAAGACAGTAGAGGTTGCAGGAGCCAAATTGTAAAAGCTTCTTTGAGCCATTTAATAAAAATTTCTTCTCTAACCACAGGAACTTTCCGAGGTGGCCAAGACAAGTCTGCAGGTCTGGTGCCACCACTGTGCTCAAATTATATACTGTTAACGGTGGGGATTCTTCGGTTAGATTTTTCACAATTTTAAATTACTGTACATTTGTCATGAAAAGGGGTTAAAAATTTGGCCTTCTTTTGCAGATCACAGGTCTGCACAAATGAAANGTCTGGTGCCATCACTGTGCTCAAATTATTTACTGTTTACGGTGGGGATCCTTCGGTTAGATTTTTCACAATTTTAAATTACATGAAAAGGGGTTAAAAATTTGGCCTTCTTTTGCAGATCACAGGTCCGCACAAATGAAATCCGCTGAAGCCATTGGGAAACACTGCCTGCAACAATTATTTTTTTACAAATTCAAAACTGAATTTCACCACTTTTGCGGTGTGGTTTCATGTTATATGATTATTTCTACACAATTTTATACTCTGCTACTATCGACTCGGCTAGTCCAATTTTTTTGACCAATTAGGCTCCTGCAACCTTATTATAAAGTAAGTCGATTTCATCGTTTGATATTTTTGTTTAAAGCCTACTGCTCTCAAAAAAGTAACTTCAGAAAAGCTAATGCCGATAATTGAGAGCTTGTGCATTAATGAGATCTCATTACCATCGTAATAGATAGTGCATTGGTGCTGAATGCAGTCTTAGTAGCGTTCAACATACAGAGTTAATGTAAGTTTTACTATAGTAAGATATCTTAATCTTATCGGTATTGCACAAGCTCTTGGCTGTGAGGATAAAAATGAGAGGGTTTTTGTTGTTGTTGTTGTTGTTGTTGTTGTTGTTGTTGTTGTTGTTGTTGTTGTTTTTGTTATCGTGTCTTATGGAAATTTATGATTTTGACACAAATATCACTTTTTTTTCGTAAAATGACAGTAACTGCACAAGCAACTCTCAACCGATTTAATCAGACCGTGTAGTCTACGGACTATGTTAATGGCGAATTTCTGGGGCTCCCCTAAGATGTGTATTTACTACTAATAGTGCCATCCTGCCCCTTCCCTCTCTTAGAAAAATGAGTAGAGAAAATTTGTAGGAATATAACAAGAGGAGAAAGACAAAGCAAGACAGATGTGTATTTTGATAATGAATGTATAAATCACATTGGCCTGCATAGTATGTAAGAAGGGAAACATGTAGTAGTGCAGGTGGCGATCTCTTGTTTACACCGCAGTTCCGCCCCTGATCTTGTTCTTGTCATCACCACCATCAACCTCGTCCTCCTGGGCCTCTCCTTTAAAATAATACCAATGATAATGATTATAATGATAATATTAATATAACTATAATATTATAATACTGTAATAATAATCATAATGAGATCCAGACCTAGGCCCGCTCCCTCGAGTTCACATTATTATCACCCCTTCCGGCCAGATCATTGAAGGGCATTTACAACTCCCTGGCGAGCATACAGTGTCGCTGCCATTTACAAGCGGTGATCACTTTCACTCACTTAGTTATAATCTTTCATTGTCTATAACCCGGTATCCATTCTTCAGTTTTAATCCGCGTACCCACCTCCATGTGTGAAAGTCTAAATTCCCAGCCCACCTTTGTCCAATCAAACTCTACGCCCTCGAATCCCACGACATTAATGTATCCCCCTCGTCGCTAGAGCCTCGTCAGAAGTCGTTACATCTGACGAGTTATTAGGGGGAATCCAGGGAGGGCTCTGAGCTTTGTCTGGATAAGTTCGTTTGGGGCAAATTATTTGCTCGGCACGGAGAGGCGTCCCTGAGTGACGTCCTCGATTACAAAAATCCCATTGTATCTAAGGATACTGTGTCCAAAGCCGCAGCTGAGCTGAGTCCCTGGACAAATGAAGACACAAAACGACCAGTGCAAAACTGTAATCAAATTGTTATTCTTGTTCTCTTCTTTTATCCAGATATGTTTGAAATTTGGCATTTGGTTTGCATTGGAGTTTTTTCTGATGAATCCAAGAGGTAAAAGGTTTAATGATATAAAATGAGATCTGGGGAGGAGTCCTTGTTGTTGTTTTTGCTTGATGAACTGATCGCAGCCGAGGTTTAGACTGAAATACCCGTTGCGAAGCTCGGTAGGGGAATGAGTGCTATGGTTCTTGTTGAGGCTGGGATTAGTACAGCAGATAAAAAACACTGCTGAGGATTTCCTTACTCATTTAGTGAGATATAAAGAAAGTGCTATATTGGCCTCCTATTATAGATCTAGTAGATCTAGATTATGTTAGCTTTTTACATAGTTTAGTACTGGAAATCAGCTATGCCACCCATGAATACTTTGACGCCGGGTGACTCTATCAGTGTAAACAGTAGCTCTTTAATGCACTACTAATGAATGTATGAAAATCGGGTATTTCCAGTGACCATATGCTTTAGCGTGGTGAGTGGTTACAGACGATCGCCTGTTCGCTAGTATTAAAGGAAGACACGCACATCAAAAATAATTTTCCGTTTTTCAATACTTTTTCTCTCTAAAAATCATCAATGGTGCCACTCGAGTCAATTTTGCGAAGAAAGAGCATCATTCTGTTAATGTGTGTGTATGTAATATGACGCAATAAGGAGCGCTAGAGTTACTAGGTTTGGACCTTGCTGCCAGAATTATTCTCCTTCCTGGATCAGCAGAGGCCTGTAGCAAAAGTCATGACGTCAAGTTCCAGCAGCTACAGACACCTTTATCTGACAATGTATTTTTCAGCTTTATAATTAAGGTTCTGGTCATCCAAATTTAAACGTACAGTTTGATAGCCTAAACCAAAACAGGTATTCTGCATTTTTATTGCCTCAGCACGATTTTGTTCACAGAAGAATTAAAACCTTCGTACCAACATGCTATCGCCCGTCCGCAGAGCCCTGACTAGACAGCTTGGCCATCTGGCTAGAACGTATTTGACGTAAGCGTATGGCCGCCACACGCGCAGTGGTTGTTACAATTCGAACTTTGGATAATGTAACCCTGTTAGTTGTCTGGGGCCAGCAGAGGCGTTATATCATTATGACAGACGCTTGAAAGACTGTTTTATTGGAATAATAGGGTATCGTATGATTTAATATGGTCTGTAGGACAATGCAGCCCTCCTTTTACTTTAGTAAATAACGCCTTGGGTATGGGTAATATGTAACGCCTTTCGGTGACATAATTTTCTAGACATGAATGGAATGACGTAGTTTAGTTGACATGAAAGGTGAGATTCGATGTCAGTATCTCATATCTTGGTTAAGCCAAACATCTCATACTGAACAATTCCTGTTGCTGATGCAAGGAAAACCGTTTACTCGTGCGTGTATGAGAGCATGATTTTCGAAACAGTTTTACAGATCTCGACTGCAGTTCAGAGCACGTGACAGACGAGTTGGGACTATCAGACGGGAAAGTAACTAAATAGAGGAGACACATCTGGCCTTCTGTCACGTATCTGGTCCCAGTGTGGGCTCCATCTGACTAAGGTCTGTAACACGCCACCTCCTCTGGGAGTTCAGCTCAGGTCTGTTTGGAGCTCCAAATCTTTTTAGATTCTAAATTCGATGGTTTTATCGCGTCAGTAAGGGCAGACTACCCAGTCTCACAGAACATTATCATCTTTACGGGATTGTCTTATCCTGTTGTGATGAACGCATCCATAGAACGCAGTTTCCGAGAGTCGTCTCCGATATTTAATTGAAAATCTATGGTGATCAAGATTCCATGTCAGTCTTATTTTGGTCGCTTCGAGAGTTTTAGAAACTGACCTAACAGAGAGATTTTATTTCCAATATCGGATCTCTTACAGACTGTTATGGTAGAGACAGAAATGCACATACAACAATTCCTAGGGTTATGATCATATCATTGCACGTTACGAATTAGATGTAAAATTCACATCTAATTCTAGTTTGTAACGTGTAGTGTGACCATATCGTAACACAGGGAAATGTCACATTGCCAATGCTTTCCTCTGCCATACCGATCTGTAAAAGAACTGTATTTGACTAAAAAAAGAAAAAAAACTACCTCGCCTCTCGGAAATGAGAGACTTCTGGAACATTACATGTTGACGGTGTACAACTACCAAAAACATGAACCCGTTCTACCATGGCATCAGGTCGATGGACTACAGCTCAGGTGGCCGTTATATCATAAAGGTAAAGAAGATTAAAAAAAAATAAAAACGCTACTTAATGAACCTTGATTTGATGACCAAGGAACAGAACAAGTGAATTACCTGTGAATTGAACCGTTCATTATCAGTCAACACCAACAAAGCTCCCTCTCGGTTTAACCAAACATGTGATGTAAATAGTGTGATTCCGTAATCAAATCTCGTGTCCAAAAGTCAAAGAAGCATCCACTATTGAAAGCCAATGTATTAGACCTCCCCGTCAACCATATTCCTCTGACATCGGAAAAGGAGGAAGCGGAACTAATGCTGGTTGGCGTTCAAGCTTGTTAAAGTTCGGATAATGAAATATGCATAATAACTCAGAGTGGTTTTAATGCCTCACACTGCCCTTGATCACTGCCCCTAGTGAATTATAACAAAGTGGTTTGTGGTGAAAAAAGTGTGGTAAAAACGCAGGTTGGCAAAAATGCCTGGACACAGGAGCAGAGGTCAGGGACGCGAGGACAGAACACACTCCTACTGTGAATGTCCCCTAAGCAATGGGAAGTCCGTATAGGCGTTCCATTCTTCACCTCAGGGAGAGACGACGGCCAGTCAGATTAATACAGAAGTGCTACCTCTCGCTGTTTCCAACACTTTGTGCCTGGCTTTCTCCCACAAACAGCCCAACACCCGAAGTCTCCTGGGATCTGTATCATGGGCTTAGAGGGAAACCAAATTTTCATCACAAGCGATTTCAGGGTGAAAGGATGATAAATCCGCGACATCATGAACCATCAGTAGTATATTTTCAGTCTAACAGTTTCCTTTGGCGATAATGTAGTGTTAAAAGTAGCCATTGAATTATGTCGATAACTCTGTCAGACTGAGTACTCCGCATGTTTTGCCATGTCGTGCATGCTTTCATCACGTTCTGCCCCTCTTCCACCCCGACTCCCTTTACCCCATGGGGTCTTTGACCAACAGCACTTATAAGCAAGGAGTACAAAAGTCTTGCTACATTCCTCTTTCTATAAAAGGACTGTTTTGTCAGCTACTGTAGCCGGCAAGGGTGTCCAGAGATAGAGCGTTTGTCCATTGGTGAGAAAGATCCAGGGCTGGAATCCCGATTAGCGACGTGTCTCTTCCTGGGCTTTTTGCAAAGTGTTTAGAAGGCGCCCATTTGTCGGCGGATGGAAGGTTCAAGCTTCATCTCTAATATTATAGCCAGAAGGATGCTGGAAAGGAATGTTAAACATAATACAAATAAATATGGAAAACTCCAAGAACTCGGTGTGTTGGAAGCCATGTTTTGTTGTTGTTTTTTTTTCATAAGGCTTCGCTGTTCAGATATATATTTATTAGAACAAATAAGTTAATAGCTGGCAAAAATTCTTTGTATTTCGTATTTACCGACTCACGGCATAAAAAGAAGAGAAGACTCTGTCACAGTGAAGCCTTGTATGAGAAAAATTAGTCTGCAGCAAAAGTTCAGGTTTTACCAAAGCGAAAAAGTTTAGGGCGTCGTAACATTTTACATGGCTCGAAAAGTTTCTCCTTAAATCGTTTCACCTCTTTTCACAACTATGCTGTAATAAAGCTACGGGAATGGGTTCATGTAACACTCCTGCATATCATAACGAAGTATAAAAAAATGACATGAAATATGACGTGTCATCATTTTCGTCAGTGCCAGATTGCGTAACGGTCTTAGCTTTTCTATGAAAAAGAGAGTCCCGTATTTTTAAAAGCAGATTCTTCTTTGTAACAGTAACCCTCACTTGCTGTTTTGAATTTCCTAAAACAAAAGGTTGCAATGCTTCCCTTGATCAGAATTCACGAGTCAAAACACACGCCATGTTTTTGTATCTTTTGTCAGTAGGACTATGTCCCGTATAAGAGATTCGCTGTTCAGGCATGGCAAGCCCACTCAAATAATGGGTGTTGTAGCTAGTATAGCGAATTTCCTCAAGCATGACAAAATGAATACAATTTCGCTTCTGTAAAGACACAAATCAAATGTAAATGGACGATAAAATCCCGTAGTTTTCAACCCCATGTCTGAACATGATCCGTAAAATGATCTAAAATAAGGCATTCTTGGAAATCAAATTAGACACCAGACACCAGACACCAGGGCCAGGACTACAGCATTCGTAAATGTTCGTGACGTTGTATGAAAGAAGAATCGAGCTATGAGGTGAAACATGAGGTGGATTTAGTGGTGTCCTGATACCTGAATTCTAGTCTCGCAGTTCTCAGCCTTCGAGTTTCAAGAATCCAAAATACAGATCCTGTTTCGACTCTGAAACTTAGTATTAAGCAGGTATTTCAATCTTATCGATTCTTGTCGATACCAAATATACTTTAGATATTTCCGATACTTTTATTTTTTACACTTTCGATACCTCCGAACTCTTCGATACTGCTAGGTTTTGCATTATACAGGAATTTATTTTCTTGTAAGCTAAGGGCCAATGACACAATATCTGAGTACAATTATAACAGTTTGTTACATGATAACAATTTGTAGATTTGCAAATATCATATCAGTTATTCGGCTTGAACAGAAAAACAGACAGACTGACACTGCACTGGTTTGTTCCTGAACATCTGCTAAGAATGGATATGAATTTCGATACTTTCGATATTCAGTCGAAATTCTTAGACATCGAAAGTTGCGATACTCAGGATACGCCACTGCATAACTTTAAGAGAATTATTTTGTTCGCGTGTTTACTGTAACGTTGTTGGTAATATGAAGATAATCAAAGGATCAGTTCGTTTTGTAGCTCTGTAGGTGGATATAGGAGTGGTCTGTCCTGGTCAGATGTCTCTTCTGGCGGGTCATCTGTGATTAAACCTTGTACATCAAACCAGGGGAGTCTCGCGGCAACGCGCATTCTGATTGGTTCATTAGAATGGCGTTATTAATGTCAAGCACGCCTTTATTTTATTTATAGACATTACGTCACTGAAAGCGGGGTTTGAAAATTCAAGACTTTCTTAGCCTCTAAGCCAAATAACATAAATTCAATACATAAACTACAGGAAATCGTAAAAAGTGAGTACGGAGGGAAGGAAATGAGGAAAGAATGAGAAAGAAAGGCGTGGCATGACTGGCTGTGAGGTCAGGTTGGAGATTTGTCTTAAAAGACTGTATGCACAATGCTACCTTTGCGCACTGGGTCTACTATTTACGGAAATCATTTTTGATGTTTGGAAGGGTTTCCCGGAATTACCTCCAGCGAGTGTGGGCTGATGGAAGGGTTGATAACGATAGACTGCTACGAAATTATAAAGTCGGAGAGAAATTTCATAAAGTCTTGATCGATCGCACTTCACATGATAGAAAATCCTATCTTCCTTGTACATACATCTCTTTACACGAGCCAAAATGCTAATACTGGAAAAACACAGTAATTTCAACAATCATTATTGATGCCGCACAACATCTGCCTAGTATTTGGCAGATGCAGTGTCCACAATAAGGCATATTTTCCAAGCCATGAACGTCATTAAACAAAAGTTTTGGCTGAAAGAAATTCCTTGGCCCAGCACCTGCCCACGGGATTGGAAGTACATAAGTGTTGATTTATCCATTAAAGAATATGAAGCGAAATGAACAAACTATTATGGTAAGAACTCGCTTCTGTATGCTGTGACATGAATTATAGGTATGAACACTGACGTCATGGCACACTAAAACGATTTTATTTACTAATAGACCAAATGTACCGAAATAATAATATATTAAATTACTCAGAACAGATAATATTGAAATCCTTAAGAATGTATGTAAATTTGTAAAATGTTTGCTGAATGGCGTGAATCCATAGAATGATGAGATTTTTTATATATCTTACCACCAGTAATATTACCCTTCATATGTTAGATAAGCATAAATATTTCATTTCAATATGTTAGTAAGTATGTGCCCTCAATGTTCACCATTTTGAAATGAATTTTTGGTATTTGTTTGCATTGCTCTAGTGCAGAACTCTGCAAGAGCTAATAAACAGAATTGAATTGAATTGAATTGAACTGAATTGAATTGAATTGAATTGAACTGAACTGAACTAATTATGACGTCACCTCAGGAAGGCGCTCTAACCTATGACCGTGGTATGTGGTCATGATCTTTGGTTGCATTTTGATCTCGTAGACTTTAAAGTTCTGGTTCCAGTTCTGAAGTCATTTTTATTATGTAAATAACTGACTAACCTTTTCCCTGAAACCACACACACTTTTCCTCTTAATAATCTTTGTCCACAAGTTTAATGCCAGTACTTACGGATCTAGCCACTGAGATAACTTAGGTTTTTTTGTAAACGTATATAGATCTAGTCGAGTATATACTAAAGTCAATAGGTGAGTAGAGAATTTTGCCGTGGCTTTTAGACATGAAAGTCACGAAGCTCTGCTCTTACTCGTTCTGTGTGCATTGTAAAGATAAAAACATGTCTTCGCGTTTTTGCACTCCCGGTTAAACAGATTTTCCCTGAATAAGATCAAGAGCATGACTTTTTTTTAAATGTTAGATTAATTTGGCTTTGTTGATGTCCTATGTTTTGGAGTCGCTTGATTGGCTGGTAGATTAATTGGACTGACATCTACCCTGTTCACAATGTACTTGGAATCATCAGCTAACAACATGCAGGCTTTAGAGATGCACGGTAATTAGATTTCTCTGAAAGTCTGCGATTATGACTAGACAGTCCCTTCTAATTTTAGATTATATGACAATGTGAACGTGAAAACACACACACACACACACACACACAAACACACACACACACACACACACACACACACACACACACACACACACACAGGGAGAGAGAGACAGAGAGAGACTGAAAGAAAGAGACAGAGAAAAAACAGGTGCGGTATCGACAGTGTTTTGAAAACAACTTGCAATAAAAATGACATAAAATGCCTTTAAAGCACATTGACCTGATAAGCATCTGTAGCTCCAAGCTCACTTTCAACATGTGGGACATACACCCACACTATAAATGTTGTGAAGTAAACAGAACTGTCACGAGCCACCTGTTGCGCAATAACACAGAAGAAAACAAACAAACAGAAAAACACGGCCAGAAGACCTAAAAGTGGCATCTTCCACCGGATAATGTCATTTAGCAAGGAATGAAGCCAGAACAGACCTGGTAGCGTAACATATTACATCAGATGAACTGTCACATTATTTTATCGTGATAGGACGAACAAAGGAGGAGTATCTAGGTAAACAGCACTGAAAGTGGGTGATAATGGCCATCCTTAACCAAACTTTGGAGTAAAGTGGCATGGAGTCGAGTGGAATAGAGATGGAGTGGAGAGGGAGCGGAGGAACACGTACATAAGGAAAGAGAGGGAGGGGNGAAAGAGAGGGGGGGGGGGGGGAGGGAAACAGAGAAAGTGCAGGCCCATCCTTATGACACAGTAGATTACGACGTAGTGAAGAAACCTTACAAATTATCTCCCTTAATATCCCAAATTGGTTAATCTCCCTTGAGCCAACTCGGCGTCCCCAGCACGTCGTGAACTGACATTCTCCGGGTTTCTTCGGGAAACCGTGTGATGTGCTGCACCCGATTAAAACCGACAGATGTTATTTGCTCCATCGATTTCCCTCTCTTGCTGGTAGTGTAATGAAATATTTGTGTCGTTTAGTTTTGCTTATCATCCTGGCTTTTACATAATAGAAGGAGAAGTAGAAGCGAAAAGTAAATATAAAGTCGGCCAACGTCATGTGTGAAATTAACTGTATGATAAAGTGCAGAAGATGATGATCTTCTCTTCCCGAAATTATATCATGACATTTTAGATTAGTTTTGTTTACCCAGGTCAATTTACGTACATCTCTTCAGATGCGGGCTAAATAGTTGTAAATAAACACTGAGGAAGATCAAATTCAAGTTTCTTGCATTATTCCTAAGGGTAAAGACTTCTGGACGTATGTTGGCCAACTGCGACATATTTAAAGGCACTTCTGTATAAGCTGATTAAGATCACAGGATGTTAACACTTTTATTGAGTTGCTCGTTGAACTTAAAGTAACGTAATCTTTAGCTTTCAAGCCCCGAGTATCGAGATAATGTGCGATGTCGAGCATATTGTGATTCTGATATATAGTACTGGGTGGGCATTTCGATACCATTCGATACTTTTGATATCGGTAGCCGAGTTGATACTGTATGGCAGATCACTGTAGGTTCTGTGGTAAAGATACTTATAGATTATTACTGAGGATCTGACGAAGATCAAAATTACTTTCGCTGTTTTTGATACTAGATCTAGATCATTTTAGCCCACCTGGGTGAAAGAAGGCATGAAACATGGTTCTTTCGAAAAAAACGGAGAAAATCTTGTTTGAGTCAGAAAAAAAAAATGTGGCAGCTTATATTGAAAATATCGATACGGTATCGACACTCCAGGGCTTAATGTTCGATACAGAATCGACATTCCTAAATGTGGATACTATCCACCATTTCATATCGCCATAAAAGAGGCAGAAAGAAAAGGAAACTTCTGTTTCTCATTAAAGACACCGCTCTGTGGATAGGGCTACGACCACCATAGTGGGACAGGAACAACAAGACGATACGATTACAAAGTTGGAGTCAGACTCAGAAGATACTGAATTCGATTCTTGACCATGGGCATATTATAATGTCTTGGTAAAGCATTTCATTCAGATTTCTCTCAGTCCACCCCCGTCTGGAAAAAGGATACCTGGCTATAGGTAGTGAAATAATTTGAGCAAATACTAGTGATCAGCGCCTGGAAAATTGCGAGAGGCTCCTCAGAGAGCTGAGAAAATTATCGAATGACTTGGCCTGCTGAAGTGATAACAATGTGCGTGTATGGGCATTACCTGGGATATATAAACCCATGTGTTTTTGTATGATGATGATGATTTCTTAGTCATTTCTTAGTTCCATGACGAAGTATACACGCCTGAAAATTTGGAACATTTTATTAAATGTTTTCATGTGATTGTTTTTGAGAGTATCTATCTTTTTTGAAAGTAACGATGATGAGGATAAGGATGCTGATAATGATGATGATGATGTTGGTGATGATGATTATGATAACAAATTGTTATTAGCCGAGAGTCCTTAAGTAACATTAAGAACTGGTAGGAAATGATACATATTACCCTGCGATGATAATATATTCATACTTCAGTGATCTACTGTTAACAACCCGTCCTTTAATGGGCAGCTTTTTTTTTAATAAGTAATAATAACGATCATTATAATATCCTACTTTTGTCTAAATGGCAATAATCACCAAATCGTCCTTCATTACAGTTCATTACATAGAGATTCGCTTTAAAATTACTCAGTAATATGACCTGTGAAAAGCCTCCCTGTCTCTCCGGTATTATAAATACACTTCTCACAGATTGTTAAGCCTTTCCTTGTAGGCTCAGTCTGGCATTACTCAGCAAAAATATCATAGAGTGAATAAGCCAGTGAACTCTTTCTCAAGAAGTGCTTTAGATCTAGACTAGTCTAGTCTAATAACTGATCGACTTTTGCGCACCGAGAAATTCCTCAAGATGGTGTGTTTTTGCTCTCCCTTGGCTACATCATGGTTCGTTTAATTCACAGTAATGGTCCATTTTTCAGCGACAGCGGACCTGATTCTTTAGTCAAGCTTTGAAAGGGAGGTAATTATCGGAGAGCAGTGCTTATTCAGAGATCAAGTCGGAGGCTGCTTTTCTTACATGAGTTTACTTGAAGGGGGAGAGATGGAAGGTAGCCGAAGTTACTCACCTTTAGTTTAAAGACAAGTTTGACCTGAAACTCTTACAGTACATTTCTTTTAGTGCAGTTTGAGCTATTCGACTGCTGAAGCAGTAATGGACTAGACTAGGCCTTTATCATCATAATCAAAACCTGGCCATTTTCTTGGGTATTTTTTTTGGTGGGGGGGGGNGGAGGGGAGAGGGGTAAGAAAGGGAAGGGGAATCATGGTTGCACTACTTCCTATCCTGGATATAACCACAAAGCCAGCTAGTATCAAATTAATCAGCTATTATTTAACCAGTTACACCCAACGTACCAGTCCGTCAACCCAGCACCTAATTATTTAACATAGCCAGCCAGTATGACTAATCTGTCAGCCATCTCATTCAGACACCAAGGAGCATATGCTCTTAAGTCAGTCATGTACTCACTGGGGGTCACTCTCTGGTCTAATCAAAGGTCCATTCATCCTTCTAGCTTAAAGTTCACGAAATAATAGTCCAACTAATGATTTAATGGTCTCCCCCTCCCCCCCCCNAGTATTCTTTTCCATGGAATGCCTCAGATCTCTCAAGTGTATAAAGATTTACGAAGTTTGATATTGACATGGACGATTTTCAACTCGCCTAATATTTATTTTAACTGCATGAACAACTGTAACATTTGTGATGCTTGTTGTTTGTTTAGGCTAGTNAATATTTATTTTAACTGCATGAACAACTCTCAGTTAGTATGTATGTACGGTCATCCGGGATCGCAAGCCACAATTCCAGCAATCTTTACTTCCGTTTTCCACTTTTCCATTGTCAGAAGAAATAGGATTGGCTTTCTTTGGAACATGCTATTTCACTTTCGGAAGCGAGATTTGTTGACTTAGTCGCACTACTATTTGCTCAGACTGAAAGAGGGCTTCATTATAGTTGAGTAATTATGAGCGGTCTATTGGCTGAAATCTGAATTAACCCAACTGTTATTACTTCTGTAATATTAGCAACCCGTGGCCGAACGGTTATGGCGTTGTATTCAAGATCTAAAAAGGTCGTGGTTTCGATTCCCGACCACGGTCGTGTTGTAGGTGCCTTGAGGAAGCAATTCATTCGCATTTTTCTCAGTCCACTCATCTATAAAGTGGGTACCTGGCTATAGGCAGTGGAAGATATTGCTAGAATGCTAGTGATGAGCGCCTTTAAATGGCAGCGGCACTGTATGCTCCCTAGGGAGTGGAGAAAGTCATAGAGTAAACAGGCCAGCTGGGGTAGTAATAATGTGAAGTCGCGCGAACGGGCATTGGCCTGGATACGAGACTTATAAAACCGGATTATTATTACAGTATTTTATACCCTAGTCCCTTTTGATATCAATCTTGTTAAGAATGTTCCCTTCCTTGCAGCCATGGCCATCTTGAACGGTGTCCAGTGGAGTACCAACCTGACACGGCAATTCGTTGGCAACAATGAGATTGACCCGACATTGACCTGGCAATATTTCTGTAGCTCGGACGGCTTCTTCAGGATATACCCAGGTGAGATTCTCAACAGCTTCTTCTATTTCGTGTTCTCCCTCTTATCCTTCTTCTTCTTCTTCTTCATTTTCTTCCTCTCCTCACTACACCTTCTCCTACTCTCTTACATCTCTCATTTATGATGATCTGAATGATCTTACAAGATTAATAACTTTATTTAAGAAAACCCAATCAATGTGGCTAAGGTACAGGAAGATGATCAGACATAATATACTACAGAGGACGGTAGAGCACTATCGAAATGCTACTGGGCTACCTACATTATTCTAGCCTATAATCTACGGTCCACCTTTAATGCTTGTTAATAAACCACTGCAACAAAAGAAATAGGTATCGAGTATCACCTAAAACAAATAGCAAATCAAATATTATTAGATGGACTAGGGAAAATAAAATAAAAAGACTTAGTTGGCTGCCAAGACGAAATCGATTATGCTGATCACATTATCAGTCAGGAGAAAGAATGCAACTACAAAGCAGCCAGAGCAGCTATAGATTTATTAGAGACGACCAAAGCTAATAGAAAAGTATATATTCGCAAGGATCAAATTTCGTGAAAAGTCGGAAATGGTTTTTGGCGAGGATAAAATTTTCGTGAAAAAGTCGGAAATGGTTTTTCGCAAGGATCTAATTTTCATGAAAAGTCGGAAATGGTTTTCTGCGGGGATATAATTTTCTCGAGTCCTGAAGGCTAAAGTCAAGAGTAATACAAAGAATGACTAATAATATGCTTTGCAAGTCTACTGAAAATGCAGTTAGACAGCAATAAGTATATTTTAAATAGTACAGATACAATTTAAAACTGACTCCGTTGTCACACGTCGCTAGCAACAAGTAATGATTATCTCTTAACTTGAATGAAACGCACAAACTATCTAAGAAATCACGTTATTATGGATAGTCCGCCTAAGCGGGACGCCCGCTTAAGAGGGACGATTCGTCGGGAACGGAGCCGTCCCGCTTAAGCGGGTTCCACTGTATATCCAGCCTGTCAGCGGATAACAAGGCAGTTACAAGTTGATAAAAGGACACATCTTGCTACTTATCAGTACTGTCCGTACTATTCATGTTGACACCTCCGTGCAAGAAGTGCATATCTCCACTTTTGGCCGGATCTAAATTATCTACGTCAATGGCATGTAATGCGTTAGTTTTGAATACCTGAGGTTGTTTAGTATGGCAAACACTTTAACTAGTGTGCCTGGTTTGAAAAAAACCAAAATTGAAAAACAAGATTTTGACAGCGATTGAAATGTTGACAAAATTTACATTTGCCATTTTCTCAAAACCATAAAAAGTGGAGATATGCATTTCTTGCACTGAGCCGTCGATGTGATCGCCAGTTCCATTATTATCATAGCTCTTGCCATACAGGACTTTACACTAGCATAATTACTGTCATTGTTGTTATTATTATTATCACATTTTTCATACCTTTATTTCACTGGAGGACGCACAGAAAAATTGGGTACAAATTATATTCGCTGTCAGATTTTTAAAAAGTATTTGGCAATCCTGCTTTGTACCGAAAGAAACACACACCATAACCAGTTATGTCTAAATAATCAGGGGTGGTAAAAGGAAACCCTTTGAAATTTTTTTAACGTATTTTATATGCGCAAATTCGAAAATTACAGCGTAGCACAAAAACACTTCTATAGTTGATGACACAAACCAATACCTTCCATCGTAAATACTTGTCGTCATACTGTGTAATAATTAGCCTTGTAGGATTTATATTATATGACATTTAACTCTGGTATAACCTGACAACAGCATCACATTTATCTACTACACTCATAAAACACTGATTCTAGATCAGTTTTTACATTTGCGTTTTGTGTCCACCCAGCATTCACCCACTCAATCGATTCCTTTCATCCTGATAACATTTCTGTATTGCATTCTCAATAAATTTGGCCAATTTGAATGAAATGGCCGTCTTGTTACAATCACATAATTTCTTGTTCTTAGCACAATATGGCCCACATAAAATCCCTTTTCCATAAATCTGAATTGATGAGTAAATTAGTGGATGCACTTCAAAAGTTTTTAGAGGGAAAGAGAAGAGGAGGAGCTGGATGTAGGAGGTGGCTGCCCGTTATCCTCACTGTTGCCGTTGGATGTTTTTGATCACCGCATGTAAATCGTTACGGGCAAGTGTGTGCACCTCCTAGAGTTAGTGGACATTTTTGCACACACCGAAATTGGAGCTAGCAAAATGACGGCCACCATCTACAATTTCAAATTTGTTAGTGGAATTTTTTTCTTTTTATCCATGGCCTTGTGTCGGAAGAGGATGTGTCAAAATAGCAATGGCGGTGTGTATGCTGCTAAAGATGACACATAGATATAAGTATAGCAAACATCACTCGTACGTCAGCGCATTACTTTCTAGCTCTTCCGCATCAGCAGCAGCCATCTTGCCTTGCCTAGAAAACGGTCACTTTCTTTGCTTAAGGACCGCCCACAGAATAAAAGAACCACCCCTTTTGGCGTAGCCGTGGAGACCAAACAAAGGCAACCCTATACTTGACTGTGTTGATCAAAAGGTTAATGCGGCTGTCACTTTTGTCTTTCTTGCCTTTTTAACCCATTCGCCACGTCACATTACATATGCTCATTTACCTATACTTTGCTGTGTCTAAGTTTATAAGATGCGCCTCTATACACAGATCCACACGCACAAAACTNCCCCCCCCCCACCCCCACCTCCATGCATAGCTACTGCTGGGTGGGCGGTTTTGGGGTTTTTTTTGAGATTACGCTGTTCAATATGTATTTTATCTGTTTCCAGGGATGCAGTGGCCTAGACATCCTGACATGGTGGATACATTTGACTGTAGAGTTAGGAAATGGTAGGTTGATGGATGGATGGATGGATGGATGGATGGATGGATGGATGGATGGATGGATGGACGGACAGAGGGACGGACGGACGAACGGATGGATGGCAGCACGGACAGGCTTATAGATGGATGGATGGATGGATGGATGGATGGATGGATGGATGGATGGATGGATGGATGGACAGACGGATGGACAGCATGTAGAGGCACAGTCGGGTGATAAAAAAGTAAACCTGCAAAAAAGAAAAAAGATGGACATTCTCTATTTGGCTAAGCTAATTTGTTCTTTTTTTGTTCTTCCCAGGTACATCCAAGCGTCTTCCTCACCCAAGAACATCCTCATCCTGCTAGACTCCAGTGGATCTATGAAAGGAATGCGCTTCGCCATCGCCAGAACTACAGTCACCAAGATACTGGAGACCTTGAGCCATGAGGACTATTTCAACGTCATGGAGGTAAGATCAAACATCCCTGATGTTATTTCCCAAGTGGATCCCGGATGGATGTCAGTTAGGCTCTGCACTGGATCCATGTGGGATTTTGTTTGTGGGCTTTTAACTTTGAAAGGGGGTACTTAGGTTTGGCCAGTCAGAATGGGATTGGCTTTCACCTACAGGTTTGTTTGTTGGGTTAGCGGTTTAACCATATTGTGTCACTTTAGAGAGTGAAGTTTAAGTTTAGATGATATCTTTTTCACCTTTGAAGATTTGGAGCGTGCTGGAGGTTGGGAAATTGGGCGATAGAAGCCTGTCCGTTGCCACTTACGATATATCTTACTTCTATTTCTGCTTTCACTGAGGTTGGAACATTAGTATTAGGTAGCCATGCACTGAGATGTTAAGTCACGTTTTCATGAACACGGACTATCTTTTGTTTCAGTGGAGCCTGCTGATATCACCCTCATGCGATTGTCTTTGCTAAGTCTCCCCCTTCTTCACCCTCTCTCTCTCTCTCTCNTCTCTCTCTCTCTCTCTCTCTCTCTCTCTCTCTCTCTCTCCCTCCCTCTCTCTCTCCCTCTCTCTCTCTCCTCTCGGAATGCATTCGTCTCTCAATAATTAGGTTCTTCATTCATACTCAACCTCTTTTAACCTCCTTTATTTGCTCTCTTACGGAACTTGTTTACTCATTCTCATCCACTATCTCTTTCATTCTCTCATTCTCATTGACACTTTCTCTCAGTCAATACCTCATTTTTATCATAATCGGCCTCTCACTCTCATATATATTTCTCCATCACTCAGCCTGTTTTCTCATTCTCATCCACTGTCTCCTTCATTCCCTCATTCTCACTAACACTTTCTCTCCTTCCTCTCCCCTCCAGTTCTCGGAAGAGCCCAGATATGTTGACGATTGTTTTAATGACACCTTGATGCCCGCCAGCGTCGACAACATCAAGAGGATGGAAGAGAAGATAGATGGCTTAGAGGCTAAGAGGTTCGCCAACTTTGAAAAAGCCCTCACCAAGGCCTTTAAGCTCTTTCAGAAGGTCTGTAATTACTGGTGGGCCGATACCTGTATTCTAAAATATCGCGATATTCAGTCGTCTAGATTTAAGTATTGAAAGTATCGATTCTGTTTCGAATCTGATACTTGACATTGGATAACCCTTTCGATATTTTATTTTTTGGTCTTTTCCATATTTTTCGATAACGTTTGAATATCTGAATGGGGACGATATTAAATTTGATAAGTTTTCGAAACGCAGTGACTGAGGTTTGGAATTATGGTTTAAAACTGCTTCTGTGCTTTTGACTCTAGTTCACTGAAGCCCATGTTAGACGCTCAAGACATGAAAAATAACAATTTTAAAAACATGGGTGAAAGATCAAATCAAATTTGGGTCAGACAAACTGTCCCTGCTTTCATCGAAAATATCATTATGGTATCGAAATCTGGAGCTTGAGTTTGAATATTGAATCGAATTTCCCAACGATCGATATTTTCGATACTCAGAAACGACCCTGCCAGCCACTATCTGTAACGATGGAAATAGAGAGTGATTGAGAGGAGTACAGAGACTGAGAGGAGTACAGAGACAGAGAAACAGACGGGAGAATTTTTTTGGATCTTTTAAAAAAAAAATCTTAATGGGTCAAATCTGTCTTTTCAGGTTCAAAATGACCGTCGATGTCTAACTCAGAATTAATATACAAATCGTTCGCGTCTCGCCTTGCTTTATCATTTAATGGATGACATGCACGCTTGGCTATGTCGGAACTCATACAGGCAACGAGAGAATAATCCAGATGGAAAGATAAAAGAATAATAAAAAAATATGCTTTATACAAAGGTGCCAAAAGGTGAAGTTGACATGATTTGGGGTGAACAGTCTTTTCCATGAAACGACGCAGTTTTATGTTAAGGTCTGTAGGCATTTTGTGGAAGATGAGGAGTGACGGGGGGAGGGTGGTTGAAGGGAGGGCTTTGGTGTAGTGAGTATCATCAAACATAGCTATGACCAGATTCAGAGGGTGGTGATGGTGGTGGTGGTGTGGTGTGGTGTGGTGTGTGTGTGTGTGTGTGTGTGTGTGTGTGTGTGTGTGTGTGGGCGCGTGTGTGTTGTGTGTCTATGTGTGTGTGTGTATGGTGTGTGTGTGTGTGTGTGTGAGTGAGTGAGTGAGTGAGTGAGTGAGTGAGTGAGTGAGTGAGTGAGTGAGTGAGAGCGAACGAGCGAGCGAGTGAAAGAGTGTGAGTGAGAGAGTGTGAGTGAGAGAGTGTGAGTGAGAGAGACAGAGAGAGAAATGTGAGATAATGAGTGTGTGTGTGATTGTGTGTGTGTGTGTGTGTGTGTGAGTGAGAGAGAGAGAGAGAGGGAGAGAGTGAGTGAGTGAGTGAGTGAGTGAATGAGTGAGTGAGTGAGTGAGTGAGCGAGCTAGTGAAAGAGTGTGAGTGAGAGAGTGTGAGTGAGAGAGAAAGAGAGAGATGTGAGATAATGAGAGAGAGATAAAGAAAGGATCATGTTATACCTCGTCTAGCCCTTGCAAATTACAGAGTAAACTCCCCTTAATCACAACACGTCGTGAGCTTAAACAGTTGCGATTATCCACTGACTTTATAAGGAAATAATTATAGCGTTTTTATTACAAGGACACTGTTGCGATTAAGCAGTCATTGCGATTGAGTGGATTCCAAATAAGCGAAATTCACTGCATCAGTAACTTGATACAACAAAATTTGAAGTTCATTGCAAACTAGAAGACCAAAAAAAANAGAAGACCAAAAAAAAAAAAAAACCTTGATGCAGACAGACGCAAATCAAAAACGTGTTAGGCCTGTGTAAAAAAAGGAAAAGTAGGAAGAGATGGTGTATGAGTTGAAATCATAAGCTGCGTAATTTAACGAAACAAAATCTAGAATTTGAGCCCTATTAACAGCAAAGATGGCAAGCTCGCTCGCTCTCTCACTCACTCACTCACTCACTCACTCACTCACTCACTCCACTCACTCACTCACTCACTCACTCACTCACTCACTCACTCACTCACTCACTTGCACGCACGCATGCACGCACGCACGTACGTGCACGTACGCACTTACACACGCACGCACTTACACACGCACGCACGCAAGCAGGCAGGCAGGCAGGCTGGCAGGCAGGCAGACAGGCAGACAGGCAGACAGGCAGGCAGGCAGGCAGGCAGGCAAGAGAGATAATAACTCTTATCCATTCTTAATAGGACATGAATAATTCAGAGAAATAGAATTACGTTGTCATCTCTTCCTCTAGATTGCTTCGCAATGATTCAAACAGGAGAGGGGAGGGAGGGGGAGAGAGAGAGAGAGAGAGAGAGAGAGAGAGAGAGAAAGAGATGCATACAGAGCTTAAATATCAAGTCTTTGTGACTTTGAACATTCCAATGAAAAACAAAAAAGTTCACGCCACTGCCGGAGTGGGCGAAACGGTGATATAATCTGTTTTAAATCGAAAAGTTTATTATACACTGTTATGGCATTACTAAATCACTGAACAATGGGTCATTGAATTGAGATAGTTTGTTTGTGTTAAGCCCTGATGTCCCTTTTCAGCACAATTATGGCTATATTTGAAACTAAGCCTCAAGCCACTTTAGGCCTGGACAAGTGTGTGCCTTTAAAACACCATGGAAAATGTCCACGGAGGAAACTGTGGTCATAAGGACTCGAACCTGCAGCCTTTGGTGTTAGGAGACAAGCTTTCTACCACTGCAAGCTGAACCGAAAAAAGCCAATGTCAGTTGTACCGTGCAGTCCTACTTGGAAAGCTAGATCATTATTTCAGACTCCACGCTGTGAGAGGAATAAAAACCGCCATGTTTATTACGTCATTTCCGTCATGACGCCACGTACATTTAGATTTGAAGCACTTCCTGAAATTCTGATACTCTAAGATTGTGTGATATATATTAGAAGTAAAGAAGAGTCCTTTAGTATATTATATTGTCACATTATTCCAGATTTACCCTATCATTTTGTAATGATTTGTTTATGATATTCAATTTATCTTTTTTTTTTTAGATCAAAACATTGTAGAATTTTGACTTGTTACTTTACACCAATTTACAAGATCAACCACATCTGCCTTTGTGTTTTGCTTTGATCAACAAGTTTANAGAGAGAGAGAGATGCATACAGAGCTTAAATATCAAGTCTTTGTGACTTTGACCATTCCAATGAACAACAAAAAAGTTCACGCCACTGCCGGAGTGGGCGAAACGGTGATATAATCTGTTTTAAATCGAAAAGTTTATTATACACTGTTATGGCATTACTAAATCACTGAACAATGGGTCATTGAATTGAGATAGTTTGTTTGTGTTAAGCCCTGATGTCCCTTTTCAGCACAATTATGGCTATATTTGAAACTAAGCCTCAAGCCACTTTAGGCCTGGACAAGTGTGTGCCTTTAAAACACCACGGAAAATGTCCACGGAGGAAACTGTGGTCATAAGGACTCGAACCTGCAGCCATTGGTATTAGGAGACAAACTTTCTACCACTGCAAGCTGAACCGATTCCTACTTGGAAAGCTAGATCATTATTCCTGACCCCATGCTATAAGAGGAATAGAAACCGCCATGTTTGTTACGTCATTTCTGTCATGACGCCAAGTAATTTAGAATTGAAGCAATGACCTATTCGGTGCGTTTCCTGAAATTCTGATACTCTAAGATTGTGGGATATATAGAAGTAAAGAAGAGTCCTTTAGTATATTATATCGTCACATTATTCCAAATTTACCCTGTCATTTTGTAATGATTTGTTCATGATATTAAATTTATCTCCTTTTTTAGATCAAAACATTGTAGAATTTTGACATGTTACTTTATACCAATTTGTAAGATAAACCACATTTGCCTTTGTGTTTTGCTTTGAGCAACAAGTTTAGAACGCTACAGTTTTCAAAACCTCAAAAAAATGATATAAATAAAAGTGGAATGAGCGTGACAATATCTGGATGTGTGTTTAGTGTTAAAATATGCACATTGTATGATGTGTTGGCATAATTTGTGTATGTTCATCTACTGTACAGGAGCAGATGGGGTTTGACGAGCAGTATCTGTGTAACAAGGCTTTAGAACGCTACATTTTTCAGAACCTCAAAGAATGATATTAGTAAAAGTGGAATGAGCGTGACAATATCTGCATGTGTGTTTAGTGTTAAAATATGCACATTGTATGATGTGTTGGCATAATTTGTTTATGTTCATCTACTGTACAGGAGCAGATGGAGTTTGACGGGCAGTATCTGTGTAATAAGGCTATCATGATCATCACTGATGGAGCTCCAGAGAATTTTGACTCTGTCTTTCACAGATTTAACTGGCCAGAAAAATCTGTACGTCCTTTATAAGTTTATAACTGTTTATACTCGTAGACCTAAACTATGATCTCTGAGAACGACGAAAGTATTGATTTAAAGTATTTCAGTCATACGATGCTTTGAGCTGTCCGTCATATATACATGATGCACACTTATTTATTTTTTTAACAAAGAGTTTATAGGATCTCAGCATGCCATTATTGATTTAATTCTTTGAGACAGTATAACCTCCTGTCTTCTCTACAGATGCGTAAAGGAACTTTCTCAGTATCTAGATTTTTCAAATACCGTATATTATTCCCTGAGCGTATGGAATACATTGTTTTACATACATGGGTTATTACTAACTGAATTTAAAAACGAGATCTAAACTACTACAAGTTCAGGGGAAAGGAATGAGAGGATTTATGCTGGCATAAATGAAACCAATCATGCACCTACGGCTATACACAATGCAATTAACAGACTTCACAGTTCGGATTTATTTCTCAAATTTACAGCAGCATTGACACAATCTTTTGCGATGAAGCGTGCTAATGTTAGAGCTATTGTTCAGTTTCTGTTCAAACAACAGATTGTTTATTGTATAACTTACGACCTTAAAATGCTTTTGAGGGTATACATTGGCATGGGGATCTACTGATCACCCACCTAACTGCAGCTTCTCAGTCACATGGAACCAGGTGCCAGCAAAAGGAGTTGGGATTATCAGTGATGTTTTCTTAAATATCATTCTATACTGTATTGTTACTCAAAATCTGCTGCGATTAAGAGGATGTTGCGAATAACTAGATTTGAATGTAGTATAATAAATATGACATGCATTCCGGCATTCTCTCTCGCCAGATTCGAGTCTTCACTTTTTTGACTGGTAAAGAAGTTCCAGATAATCGACAGACAAGGTGGATGGCTTGTGCCAATAAAGGTGAGGAAACATGCCTTTGTCCTAAATTATTTATTTATTTACAGACAACCTCTTAAAATTGGGGGCAGACAGGTAAGGGTGCCTTGTCTGCATCAATTAACAAATATCATCATGGTAAAATAATAAATATTAGAAATAAAATAATCAATTATATGTGTTGGAATCAAATATTATAAAATTACTTTGTCTTGGCCTAGGCTTCACTAAAATATAAAGAATTAATGAGTCTCTAACTGTTGGACCGAGTCAGTGCTTTCGGGAAGAAACACAGAAAACTTTTTTAAAAAAGGAAAAAATATATAATTACTCGTTTTTTAAAGTGCCTTCTAATTTCAAGGCCATATTGCTTATCATGGCCTTGGGGCTGAAAATGTGTGATTAAATTTTGTAATAACTGCCAACGGCTCTGATTATTTAGGTTTTTTTTTTTTTTGCTCTCAGATTGTTAATGGTGTGGACAAAAACTGGGTCTAAATTGCTTTTGAGGGTGCGTTGGAGAAATTGATTGCTGTTTCCAAGATAAGCTTGAAGCTATCTCAGAATTGTTCCATCATAAAAATAATACCGTCAAAGTTTTAGAACTTTACTGAAGCTATAAGGTAGTATCCCGTTTTTCCGTACTTATAATCCGTCCTGAACAAATGAACAAAAAGCACCCCGTCACGATCTCATCTCTCCCTGTGCATCCAACATAATTTACCATCACCATCATTATCATTATGGATATCATTTAGGAAATTTAAAATTTAGACCTTTGAAACAGATGTAAAAAGTTTGTTTTCACTTTGATCTGATAAGAATCTTCTTCAGGCATTAACTGATTCCATCATTATCGTTTTCATCAACAGCAATATTGCCGCCATCACAGTCATTATGAGCCTGCCTAGTTGTCCGGATATTTTCTAATGGCGTTCAGTATATTATTATCTTTTAAAATATTTTTTCCGTCCATTGTTTCTATTATTACTCGCACTTTTGAGGGTTTTGTTGCTTGTTTGCAAATTTCTCTGCCTCCTCAGTTATGAGCTTATCCTTTTCTTCTGTATGATTGCTTGTCATTATGCCAGCATTCCTGGATCTCGTATTAGGGAGAAGCACTACCCTTTTCCACAGGATGTAATGCACATAACATGGTGTGCAACTTATCACCATGAATGCAGCGGATTCCCATGCAAACTTGCACACCAAAGTGCTGAATGGTGCATGATCTTAGAATAACTGTCATTTGCGATGGCACCAGTTGTTTTTTTAATCCCTGACTTCATCCACGTCTTTTAGACAAATTTATGTATGATCCTATGCAGGCTTTTCCTGATTTCTGTCTAGATGTAAAATTACTTCATTATCAGAGGGCGTTGGTAGTTTCTGATAATTCTGCGTCAACATAGAAAATGAAAAAAAAAAGCCTCCATAGAATCGTACATGTAGGTATCTAAGAGACATGGGTAAAATCTGATGTTAAACAACTCGTGCCATCCCTAAAGACACTTATTCCAAGATTATCACCCTTGAGGAAGAAGAATGCACCATTAAGCACTTTAGTGTGCAAGTTTGCAAAGGAATCCACTGTTTTCATGATGATATATTGCACACCATTATGTTATGTGTGTTACAATCTCTGGATAAGGGTAGGGACTCCCCTTACTGTTATCTTATATCAAGACGCGTCCCTTCTCTCTCTCTCTCTCTCTCTCTCTCTCTCTCTCTCTCTCTCTCTCTCTCTCTCTCTCTCTCTCTCTCTCTCTCTCTCTATTTTGCTGGCAAATCCGCAGTTTAGAATATCAGCACTAAGTTGATGCTTACAGCCTGTTTTATTCTTTTTATTCTTATTATCATCATCGGTTGTGAAGGTGCTGGTAGCGCTGGTGCTAGTGCTGGTGCTGGGGCTAGTGGTAGAGGCTGTGGTGGTGGTAAAGCAGCAGTGGTAGCACTGTCATTAAACGGGCACTCTACAAAAACCATGCACGCAATGAAAACTTCAATCAATGGTTGGTTCTAATTACATCTAACAGAAAATGTCACGGATGCACTTCTAGACATATAAACTGTCCACACTGATGATTTTTTTCTGCGTTTAACGTGTCAAATAAAAATGGGAGCTCTTAAGTGTTATTTTCTCCTGTAAAATTTAGCCACTGCCGGGAGCAAGAGATAAAAAAAATTGTCTGTAAATGTGTGTAATTGAATTCCATGACAAACCAACGCCTCTGCGTAAAAGCTGACATTTCATCAAGATTGTTTTAAAAAAATGTAAAAAACAACAAAAGAACGGATTCGATTTCTTTATTTTACATTTGAATCCATGATCGCAGATCTGTGCAATCTGCAAATTGTATGTCTGAAATTTTAATGGGGTCTACTTGGTTACAAAAGCCTAATCGAATTTGCCTCTTTGAGCCAATAAATTGTTTTTTCCACGGTAAAATACGAGAGATTCCACAATCTCTAAGTCTTAGTTAATAGCTTGAAGCATTCAGTGAGCTGATTAAAAATGAAGTTTAAAATAATGGTCTTTCATTTCAAGTTATGAACTCATATATTGACAGGCATAAACAAACAGACTATTTTCCTTAACTACAAGTTTTGCCTGAAAAGGCTACACCGAAACCGATGAGATGATCCAAACTTCAGGTTTAGTTCACAAAATCAGAAGTGAATGCAAAATTGCAAAATAATTTGCAAGCGGGTAGTCACAAAGAAAAAAACGAAAACTTTTTTATTTTAAAGGCAAGCTGTTTAAAATGCAAAATACAAATTTTTGTCAATTTTGAAAGTCACAGAAAATAATCCTGACAGCTCTTGATACCTCTGCCAATTCTGACGCCAAAACCTTCTGTGTGGTCAGATGGCTGTGGCTTGGACTTATGCTCTAAAGATTGTGGGTTCGATTCCCGACCACGGTCGTGTTGTAAATGGCTTGAGAAAACATTTTATCCACATTGTCCTCAGCCCATCCGTCTGTAAAATTGGTACCTGGCTATAGGCAATGAAAGATATTGTCGGAATGCTAATGTTCAGCGCCTCCAAATGGCAGCGACACTGTATACTCCCCATGGCACTGAGAAAGTTCTAGAATGATCTGGCCTGCTGTGCCAATAATAGTGTGAAGCCGTGTGAGTGGGCATTAGCCTGAATACGAGACGTAGAAACTGCACTATCATTATTATTGTTATTAGCCTACAGCTGTGTCTAAACCCGGCCCTGGTTTCTTGACGTAGAGGTAAACTCGAAAAACCCCTTATGTAAGGGGAGACGTTGCATCTCTCTCTCCTAAACCAGTAATACTGATGAAAATGCGGTATTCTGCGGTTTTGGTAAAATCTGAATTTTAATTTAAATCACATGAAACGAGAGGTTTCCAACGGAACAAAACTTACAATCAAGCACTAGCGTTACAGACGTGCGGTCACGTGGTATGATTATGTCGTGTATTACATTATCCTCTGGCATATCAAACGCCCTCCTTAAATCTGCAGACTCATTGGCAACTTGTTTTCTCTCGTATATCATAATCTTTCCTAAAATCCGCACATCGTGACAATGGTATTTCTTTATCTTTTCTTGTATCTATGGATTAAACTATCAGCACCATGTGGACGTGTTGAGTTGGTCTTGCTACAGCTAGACTACGCGTTCTTAGTTCGTGATAGTACATCACAGATTATTATCATTGTTTCACGAAATGAAAAAATTAACCATTTCTTTTGTCTTTACTTGATATACATTATATTCTATATACTTAATGTGGTCGCCATTAGGAAGGAATATCATATGTGTGCCAGAAAGATTTCCTCATGCAACACACCGAACCAACAACATACCCTAACCCTAACCCTAACTATATTCTAACCCTAACCCTAACCCTAACCCTGACATTGGGTTAGGGTTATGGTAAGGGTTAGGGTATGTTGTTGGTTCAGTGGGGTTAGGGTTAGGGTATGTTGTTGGTTCGGTGTGTTGCATGAGGAAATCTTTCTGGCACACATATGGAATTCCTCCCCGCCATTATGTTATTATTGCTTATTTCGGCACAAGAACTGGCCAGGATCTAGACTAGATCTATACACAGTCCAAGTTTTGTATTTTCCGAAATAACCGCGAAATACCCAAACAATCTACAGGTGATACCTTACCTTTGTGATTGTTAAACTGAATGTACTTATTTACTTCCCAGGTAAATTTACGAGGATAGCCACAAGAGCAGACGTACAGGAAAATGTACAGGTAATAGATGAATGGTTGATAAGATTCGGGGTTGGGCAGAACTGAGATCCTATGAACGCAGTTCGTGAACTACTACAGTTCAGTTCTTGTGAACGTGATATGAGCTTAATAGGTATTTTGCACGAACTGGTCTGGAACGGAACTGTAGCTATTTTTGGAGTGATTGATCTAAAAATTAATTTTTTATCTAAATTTCTGTTCATATTCAGTTCACATCTTCCTCGAAAATCAGAACCGAAAGCCAATTTCAAAGACCAGCAGGAATTCATCTGATCTGAAAACGACTCAGTTTTCATGGGACTGAGTCAAATTTGGTCTTAGGATTATTTTTTTCCCTTAGTGAACTGAACTTGATCGAAATTGACTTTTTAGTGAACTTTGTCCAACCCTGATAAGTGTCAAATACGAGATGACGCAATGTGACTTTCATAAAATCCACTAGCAAAGAGCGTAAATAGGAAACTCTTACTCAGAGAGCGAGGCAACAGAAGATCTTCAGAGAAAGATACCCCCGTCTAACAAGTGTTTCGGCCCTTTGACTTCCTGACACTCTAAAGGGACAGGGCCACACTTGGATCATGATTCCCAAGTGTCCTTCTGTTGATTTTTTTCCCGAATGATATAAACATAAATGGAATGATATCAACAGAATGTTATTTAGTTCTCTGATAGTTTCGATGGAACTTTACGGCATGTCAGCACAATTACAGCTATTTTGCTAGTTTCAATTATTAAATCACTATACTAAACACACAAGGATTCCTGGATCTAGACTTGATGATACCCTAAGCCTTATAAGCTTAGAATCCCCTTTTGAAAAGTCACGCCAGAGGGTCTCAACAACTTTTTTTTTTCCTGCTAAATCCTGAAGCCAATGTACTGGCAATCTGGCCACAGTTGAGGCTTCATTAATGTTGATGCTGTATCGTCATTGCTGTATTCATCACTATTATCTCAGTATTGATATCATTACATTGTAAACTAAATGGTTGCCATTATTCATGTGATGAGTGAAGGTCTAATGCAACTCCCAGTAGGTGGTTACTTGGTTGATTGGTTATTTTGTGGTACTAATAGTTTCTTACAGCTGTAGCCCTATCCGAAGACTTCCAAAAGTAACCCAGACATAATTTTCCTAGATGAAAGACTTCAGGCATGAGTTCAGTAAATGGTCGTCTACTACAGTGAAACGTCCAGCAGTTTTTGCGTGTATAAGGAATCAAATTTCACGCTACTTGTCTTAGTTATTATCATGATCAACGTGATGAAGCAAAATGAAGTGGTCTGTTATTTCCTGGTCTACATTTGTCTGATTCCTGCAGTTTGATAAAATGAGAAGCCACCGACCTTTTTTCAATTTTTGGCTTGACTTATGATCTAAAGTTTGTGGGTTCGATTCCCGACCACGGTCGTGTTGTAAGTGCCTTGGGGAAAACATTTCATCCACATTGTCCTCAGCCCATCCGTCTGTAAAATTGGTACCTGCCTATAGGCAATGAAAGATATTGTGAGAATGCTGATGTTCAGCGCCTCCTTAATGATAGCGGCAATGTATACTCCCCATGGGATTGAGAAAAGAATGATCTGGCCTGACTGAATATAATTGAATTTTTTTTTTTCGTGTGCAGAAATATATCAAAGTGCTCAGTCGACCACTAGCCATACAAAAAGAGCAGCATAAAATCTGGAGTCCTGTCTACGTTGATTACATCACAGAGCAGTCGGACATTATAGCGGTCGCTGGCAGGCCAGCTGACCTAGATGTGGACTTTGAACAAGAGGCTAAATATGAGGTTAGTAGAGTTGCTCCTGGTCAGTCTGGTCCAGCACTGATATCATGTCAAGGTAGATTTCTTCTTCTTCTTCTTCTTTAGCCAACTCTTCCTCTTCCTTCCTCCTTCTCTACTTCTTCTTTTTCTGTTTCTTCTACTGTTGCTTCCTCTTCTTCTTCTTCTTCTTTAGCCAACTCTTCCTCTTCCTCTTCCTCTTCCTTCCTCCTTCTTCTCTACTTCTTCTTCTTTTTCTGTTCCTTCTGCTTTTTTTTTCTTCTACTGTTGCTTCCTCTTCTTCTTTTTCTTCTCCTTCTTCGTTTTCTTCTCCTCTTTCTTCTACTCCTCCTCCTCCTCTTTTTTTCTTCTTCTTTTGCTGAACTCGACTGATACAACCTGATGGATAATTTTACCGGGTTCTTTGTTTTATTATATTCTTGGAGACAGGAGGGAAGGGAAAAGAGTACGCTACGTGATAGGTTTGTTTTCTGTTTTTCCATAGTGTTCGTGACCGTCCAGACCACGGAGAGATTCGCTTACGAGTATAGCAAGGGAAATAACCATTAATATTCTCTTCACTTGAACTCGAGTAATTTCTTAGTCGCACAAACTAATAAAATGATTTTAATCAGTTGGTGGTGCACCAGCAGTGCATCTGATGCTGTTTTTTTTTTTTTTGCCACGTCTTGAGGCATCGTTACGTCATTTACACGTGGTTTATGTCCTGCCCCTCTCCCTCCCAAGGGCGGTGTGCCTAGGTTAGTTTTAGGAGCAGGTTACAAAAGATTGAGCACCCCAGAGAGAGTCCTAGGGTCCTCACCTCGCGATTAACCTTAACCACGCCCTTAGCCCTAATCCACGTACACCTTGGGAGGGTCCAACGATTTTAAATAGAACATTTATTTTGTAAACTGATATGACGATATGTACCAAACTGTGTGTGTGTGAGAGAGAGAGAGAGAGAGAGAGAAAGAAAAAAGAGCATACCAAAAGAAGGAGCCTGCCAAGCAAGTGATTCCACCAGTGCCTACCTTAATATACTGTATCTAAGGCCACACCATGGTAATTTTATCCTCATGATCCAAAGAGCTCTTCTCTAATTCGGTATTTCTCATCAAACACAAGTAGCATTGAAACGTCAGTGATGGGAAATTCCCGCTGGATGCAACGTCAGTGACGCTAATTTCTGACATGCTATAACTAGTTTGGGTTTAATATATAAAGGTCTTTGAACCCTATTGTTTTTGCTTCTTTTTGGCCCTATTAACACTTTGTGTTATTCTACAAAGACTATATACCACTTTGATTTCGGGAAATTTCTTCTATGGAGGTTAAAGTACTTCTTTTGCCCGATCTTTCAACGGGAAGAAAAGGANGGGGGGGGGGGGGGGGGGGTCAACGCCCAAAAGTTTTCATAAATCTCTTTCCAAAAAGATAACCTCGAATTCTGATTTGATCCCCAATATTTCATTTGGCTGGTTTTGACTGTGTGAGAATACATACGCCTACACACCTTTTTTTTTGTTTGTTTGTTTAGAAAGCTCAAATTGTACCTGAAACTTTAAAATTGGATGCTTTATTTAGATCACAGGTCATTTTACATATTTCTACACCCTGACACTGGCTGGTAGGGCCCCAAAAAAGGGGGATTTTGTATATTAGCGGACTAATTGGGTTGTACGGAAAGAGTAATTTACCCGGCGTCTAATAGGTGCCAAAAACCTAAAGAATTAATTAATCCCTGCTAGACACTATCTTATGTTGTGTCAGAACCGTTCAGAAATTTGCGTGACTGACTTATATTGCTTTACTATGAGTACTTTTCAACATTTGGTTTTTTTTTCAAACCACTCTTTGTTTACATCTGTCCTCACAGGGTCTTGGTCTGGTTATGTCTATATCAATGCCAGTGTTTGATCAAAGAGACAGAGTGGTAAGTAGTATGTCGTTCAAATGTTTGCAGAGCAGTTATTGTTGCTGTTTTCGTTCATTTCTTCAAGCTATCAGTGTGCGTTTTGTTTTGGAAGATTTCAGTAGTGACGTGATGATGATCTATGTCAGCAAGAAGCATCGAAAGGTCATTAAAATTGTGATGCTATTTTTTTTTTGTTTTGAGTTCGTGTTTTCAAAATGATGATACTGATAATATTAACGAATCTTCCCTACACATGTTTTCTCAAGGACTTCAATTATTGCTGTCAACAAGTTGAACAATTTTTTTTTACTGGAACTCAGACCACAACTGTCATTATCCGTAACAATATTTTCCCCCATGGAGGTTAAAATACTTCCAACGCCCGATCGTTTCAGAGGAAGAAAATGAGTTGTTTGGTTTTTTTTTTGGGGGGGGGAGGGGGATGGAATGGGAGGGGAGGTCAATTCCCAACATTTTTCACGTCTCTTTCAATTATACTCACCTCGCCTTTTGATTGGTCCGCAGCTTTTCATTAGGCTGGTATTGACCTATACATAGGGCCTAACACACTTTATTTTTTTTTACCCATAAGGCTCAAATTGTACCTAAAACTTTAGAATTGGATGCTTCAGCTAGATCACAGGTCTTTTTACATATTTCTGCACCCTGAGATTGACTGGCAGGACCCCCCTCCCCTCAAAAAAAAGGGGGAGTTTGTATAGAAGCGGATTATGAGGATTGTACAGAATCGGTGATTTGGCCTAAAAAGAGTAACCCTTTCGCAAGCAGATACCTATCGCAATGGTGTGCTTTTACATGCTGTTGATTATTGTATAGTATTTTGTAATGCTTTTTGGATGCCCATTGTTGTCATGAGCTAATGAACTTTTTTGAATCCTGAATGTATAATAAGACTGTTTATTCTTCACATTATGACGTCAGGGACCGGATGAAGATGAAAAAGAGCCAGACAGAAACCTGCTCGGTGTTGTTGGTACAGATGTGAGAATCAACGAACTTATGAAGTTCATTCCTACCTTTAAGGTGAGGCAACGCTTTTTTTTTTGATAGCCATAAAATATTCAGTCTTCTAATCATTGTACCAAAGTCTTGCGATTAACATTAGTACTTGAAAACTTCATAACCAATATATACCTATACCCAGAGAATTTATAATATGCAAAATCACTTGCCCTTTTGAAATGCCCATATGACTGAAATAATGTAATGTAACAACAGTTTGCTTCATAGAGAGTTGGAGTAGTAAACTCAGTTACGTCTTTTTATCACCTTAAATTATGTCTTGTGTACAAGCAAGTCAAAATCGTAGTAGGTTCAGAAGTATTCCTATAATAGACAGCTTACGCATTAACGAGGGGATATCTTAGCATAGTAAATATAACAATAACTCTGCATGTTCGAAGCTAATAAGGATGCATTCAGCATCAAAGCACTAAATGTAATTCTTACGATGGTAAAAGATCCCATCGTTTATGCGCAAGCTCTCGTGTATTTTGTGTGGTTACCACTGCCCAAATGTCTTCACATCGCATCGTACCAGAGTATAAGGCTGCTCTGACTGAATATTTCTCAGTCAGCAGTTTATTAAGATACACAAAACTGGTCAAGATTAATGTTCCTTTCTTCCTGTTATGATTTCCAGCTGGGAGTCAACGGATACGCCTTCGCTATAACCAACCATGGATACATTCTGTTTCATCCAGACTACCGGCCGTTTGTAAGTACTAATTGAAAGCCCCGCATGTTTGTAGGGGGAAAAGAAAAACAACCAAACATATCTACAAGCTACAGGCATTCATACTGCCCTTCTGATAGTCATAATTGTTGTTATATCTATCATAACAATGTGAGTAAACATATAAGATAAGATAAGATAAACTTTAATATCCACGAGGGAAATTCCGTTCACAGATGATACACATTCAACAATAAATTACAACATTCAACAATAAATTACATTTCACATTCAACATTAAATTTCATTTCAGGTCATACACATTACCTGACCATGAAACAAAAAAAAAAAGCCAAATAATTTTTTCTTGAGCTAGACGCTATTTAAAAAAAAAAAAAAGACCTGAAAAACAAACGAACTGAGGAAGGTAGCCTCATACAATTAATTTGACCACCTGGTTTGCAAACTACACACGTTGATGTCACGCATCTGGTCAGAAGATGTTGGTGCGCGGCAATAATTAAAAAATTGGAACAGCTTATTGGGATAAGGGAAAAATCCATGTTTTTATAAATTCGGAGGCAGGAGATACGTCACTGCTTGTCATAAAATAATAAAAGTGGCAGCTGCTGTGAATGTGTGAGTGACACACCAAAGAGAGAATTCGGTTGATGAATAAATCTACACGGCTCTGCCCAGATCACTAGATTAGTCTTAAATTTGCCCGAGACCTCAAATATCCTTCAACTGATATTATTTTAACCCAGTCCTGATTAGTTAGTGTTTTTTCTTAATTATTATTTCCTTATATTTTTGTCTTTTGTTTGTTTGTTCGTATTTTGAAAATGTTTCTCATGACATTTCACATTCTGTTTAACTACCTTAGAGTTGTTTAAAGTTTTTACTCAGAACTTCATAGGTTTACTGAAGATGGCTCTTACTCATTCATTCATTCATTCAT
>JAWQUT010000100.1:1151430-1167579 GCA_033807755.1 Ellobium chinense | reverse complement strand
AGGTTGCAGGAGCCAAATTGTAAAAGCTTCTTTGAGCCATTTAATAAAAATTTCTTCTCTAACCACAGGAATTTTCCGAGATGGCCAAGACTAGTCTGCAGGTCTGGTGCCACTACTGTGCTCAAATTATATACTGTTTACGGTGGGGATCCTTCGGTTAGATTTTTCACAATTTTAAATTGTATGAAAATGGGTTAAAAATTTGGCCTTCTTATGCAGATCACAGGTCCACACAAATGAAATTCGCTGAAGCCACTGGGAAACACTCCCTGCAACAATTATTTTTTTACAAATTCAAAACTGAATTTCACCACTTTTGCGGTGTGGTTTCATGTTATATGATTATTTCTATTTGGACAGATTTTATACTCTGCTAATATCGACTCGGATAGTCCAATATTTTTGACCAATTAGGCTCCTGCAACCTTAACAGGAACTAGCCATTAAAGACACAATTTATACTTATTCTATGTCTTGCAGCCAGGCAAACATGAGGCCTATGTCGACAAACTAGGAATTGACAAAGTCAGGCTGTCAAGATGAAGAGACTATCCGATCCGGTATCAAAAGTTTTGTTTCTTGCTGAAATGGAATATAAAATCATTTCTCTACACGTAACCATTGCCAGTGGTCAATAACTGTAAATAAATTGGAGTTTTTGTGAAGCATGTTAAATTAGTTATATTGTATAATTAATACTGTTCTTCGATTGTCCAAAATTTTTATATTCATTACTTGGGATGGCACCCATGCCACTTAAAACAACAATATCTTGGAGCAGAATAGTATTATGTCAAACATTTTTTTCCACTAAATAAAAATACTTTGAGCTTTTATGTCGTAACAAGAACTTAAGTTAGCCCAAACATCGACTTAAGTCTCATTTTGACAGGCTGCAAGACTGATATGGTTTGTTTTTAATTATTCTTTGAAGCCATGGTTTATAGAAATGTTCATGATGTCAAGCATTTAATGTTCCCTTGATCGGAGAAGAATGGGAGAAGGGGCGTAAAAGTGGAAGGGGGAGGGGGGGTGGGTAATAGGACACTTGTGTATAACCCATATTGATTACTGTGGTGAATTTGTGTGTGATTACTGCACTGCTGAAATACAATAAGACCTTACGGGCTGAAAGCTGATTTACTGACTCAGATTTAATGCGGTTTTTGCAGTTTTTAATTTCTGTTTTGGATCTGTGGAGGTTGGTTTTTTTTTGTTTTTTTTTTTGGGGGGGGGGGTNCAGAAGACTAGAGAATTTGAAGTCAGACTCGCTTCAATAATTACAGGTGTAGCTTGTCAAGTTACCACCTGTATATTTCGACCACCTGCTGCAGCGACCAGGCTACATTTACTGGCGCTTAATATTTCCTGTATTATTTTCCCTGCTATGGCAGCCACCTGCTTTAGGCGATCACGACCTTTTTTTTATCGTGTCCCAAATACCATATTAAGATGATCATGGATAGGTTAGCCTGAAACCAGTTAAATGAATTCGGGGTTAGCCACAGGTTTGAAACGTCTGTCTCTTCACATTCGAGGATAAATTATTGTCCTTTTCGGAGTCTTACACAGTCCAAATGGGCGTCCGCGGTATACGGCTGTTTGACCTTAAAAATCGAATAGGATAGGTTTTCATTAAAGTTTGTCACCTCCCTCTCCAAACCTAAAAAAAAAAAAGGGCAACCCGTGCAAGGTGAATATCTGTTTAAGGGGAATGTTTATTATGAAAGTGGTGTCTAGTCTACGTCCTCTAATATCAGGTTTATGTTCTCTCGTTAGACAACATAGCCACTACCTTTTCTAAGAAATGAACCTGGGCGTTATATACCGGCTCCACTGTGATTTTGCTTTTTGCTGCTTGGAGCAGCCTGGCCGACCGGCTGCAGCGTTGGATTCAAGATCTAAAGGTCGTGCGTTCGATTCCCGACCACGGTCGTATTGTAAGGACCTTGGGAAAGCATTTCGTCCACATTCTCCTCAGTCCACCCGTCTGTAAAATGGGTACTTGAGCATAGGCGGTGAAATATGCCAGCGGCACTGTATACTCCCCAGAGAGTTGAGAAAGTCCTGGAGTGATCTGGCCCGCTGGGTAAGAATAGTGTGAAGTTGCGTGAATGGGCATTAGCCTAGAATCACATTATTGTTATTATTATATGATTATTATTGTTATTATTATTATTATCCACAGGCTGGTGTTTGTTGTACCTGATGGTTATGGTACTCACTATATAAAAGTTGACCCCGCCTCAGTGCCTACACCTGCTCAAGGTGAGTTATGGTTATAGTGGCGATGGTAATAGTAGTGGTAGTAATGATGGTGGTGGTGGTAGTGATGATAATAGTGATAGTGGTGATAGTTGTGGTTTGGTGATGTTGATGATGATGACGGTGGTAATGGTGGTGACGGTGGTGAAAATAATGATTTTGTCGTGATGGTGATGGTGAGATCAGTGTACCTTACATGTATGTGTAAAATCTGATGGTGAAGTGACGGTTTTATTTTGAAAATAAATTTCTCCTAACATTTAACATCCCCAACAGAGAAATTTTAATGCGCACCATTTAGCACTTCAGCGAGCATTTTTGCATGCAAAGTTAACTTAAATAGATAAGAGAAGTGCGCACCACAATAATACACTATAATCTACAACACAAAGGTAGACAACCCCCTTCATACAGTTGTAGTCTCCTCCTGACCCCAGTTTCTCCCCCTCTTCTTTATTTATTTTTTGCAGTTCTGGCGCAAGAAAGTCCGAATCCCAGCACCCGTATTGACTTCTCTAAGTGGTAAATATAGAGTGACATTGTTAGTCATAATGGAGTTATTTCTAATATTATTGTACTATGTGGATGTGTACATATGATTATATTTTGATTATGAAGCAGTGTTGTCCCAGTGATTAAGGAGTTGGATCAAACTTAAATTGTTTTAGGTTCGACTCTTGCCATGTTCATGAAGAAAGTGCCTCTCGAAAGCATTTCATTCACATTTTCCACAGTCCACCTGTCTGTAAAATGGTACCCGGCTATAGGCAGTGAGAGATATTACCTGAATGCTAGTAATATGCGTCTTTAATATGGCAGCACCACTGTGTATTACAAGGAGGTGATCTGGCTTACTGGGCTAATAAAAATTTGAACTCGCATCTTGCATACAACACTTTGAAACCATATCTTAAACTATTCGTCTTCTTTTTCATCTTCGTCTTTTCCTTCTTCTTCTTCATCTTTATCTTTTTTTATTATTATTATTGTTATTATCATTATTATTAACTTTTACTATTATTGCTGTCTTTTTTATTGATATTATTTTGGTTTATTTTTATATATAATATAATTAACGTTATTATTCTGCTAAACGCTGCTATTGTTATTTGTTTGTTTGTTTGTTTGTCTCTTTGTTTGTTTGTTCGCTACTGAACGAGGTGCTCCACATTTAGCTTTAAAGTAATTTGGGTTGTTTGGACAAGACTGAATAGAGCATGTCGCTTTATTATATTATATATGTATACTTAATACCGTCAAGTATCCAACTTATAGCCGGGTTGATAGCGCTAAATTTTTCAAAACCTCCAGCAATGTCTTCAGCGAATGTGGAATGAGCGCGACGATATGCTCATGTCTACCTCTGCCATAACGGTCTCCCAAGAGACTTCAGTTTGAAAATAAATGCGTTCGTGTTGGCTTCAAGTAGGCCTACTTGATGTCTTCATCCATTGAGGGTTACTTCGAGATTCAATTTCTTTAATAGGCGCTGGGCCAATAACAATACATAATCTCCAATAAATCAAAGAAAGCGAGGTTTGAGAGAAGGAAATGAGGAAAGGCAGAGAGAGAAACAAACAAACAAACAAACAAAGAAAAGATAACAAAAAAAAGAGAGAAAAACGAAAGAAAAGCAAGAAAACGCACGAAATAAGAAAAATGGGCTAGAACTGATGATTAGTAAATGCATCAGTCACTTCCCTTTCTCACCATTCTTTGTCTCTCACGCAAGTCACTTTCTTCCGTCGTCATTCTCGCTTCTTCTCTCATTCACTCCTCTATGTAATATTGTTTCTTTCCACATTATTATATTCTTACAAGCGCTAAGCAGACATAAGTATGTACGTCTTCCTACACTCACACTCCATCCATCCATCCATCCTTCCATCCATCCATCCATCCATCCATCCATCCATCCATCTTGATTTCTACACCAGGATCTACTGCAAAGATGGTGACGAGCCCGCCTACACCCGACTGGATGCCTTCAAATTGGAGATGTCTCTGCAGGATGGAACACTCCTTGACAAAGGATGTAAGAGCCCTTCTCTTCTATCAATTTTCTTAGTAGCTTCCTGTGTCTGTTGTGATGATATGTTCAAAATTCAGTAAGTTAAGGGGCAAAAAATATTCCACCCACTTGTCTTCTAGTAAAAGCACGTATGGTAAAATGTGTAAATTTATCAAAGAATGGAAGTTGTGATGAATTGAATAAGTTTAGTTAGCAATTTTAGCTTATCTTGTGATAAAGGAATACAACAAAGAGCTTTAAGCAAAGCAAGACGGTCATTCCCTAGTCTAATAGTAATTTATAGCAGGAGAAATACGTTGTCAGGTAGAAATTAATGTGAGGATGAGCACGAGTGAGACAGACACAGGATGAATGCAAACTGTGTAAACCAGTCGTCTGCTGGCCTTTCGCGCTGTTTTGACGTCACGCAGCACGGGTAATGGCGGCGCGCACAGGGTGAAAATCTCGACACTCCTGCGGTGTTTTCTTAGAAACTGAGGCGAAAGAAAAAAACATACTCGGTTTAAATTTTGTTTGAAAATATTATGTGGCCTTCTTAGGCTGTAAAGCAAATAACCACCTCTGTACCTTTAATTCAGTGAACGTGCTCCACATGGTGATAAACAGTAAGTGTTTTCACAGTACATTGTGTATCGCGAACTGTGGGATCGAGGACTGAGAGCAACAAGTGGATTATCTCCCCTTTTTACAGAAAAATAGTTTAAGTACTTTTAAGAAAATTCTCAAAACACATTTGTTGAAACAATATCTTGGTTGACCATGATAGTCTGCGAAATCAAATCGTTTTTGTTTTTTTTTTCACATCTATTTTGCAGTATATGTGTACAGCGTGTAGTATGCTTTGGTGTGTGAGCTGAATATTATATAATATTTACTTATCTTTGTGAAGCACTCAGAGCCGGTATGTACAGGGATGAGCGCTATATAAATGCTATGTATTATTATGATTATTATTATTATTATTATTTTGCCAACTTTAACCTTTTGACCCTTTATTTAAGCACTAAGCATCCTTCACTGAGTATCAGGCACCTGTGATGCATAGTTATCTGAAAAAAACAATGTCAATAAATTTGTAATTGAGGTATAGATAGAGTTTATATTCGTACTCAGATCTTTAGAATTCGATTTTCTTAAAGACTAATCAAAGTCTTGTTGACCTCATTCCTCGATATCATGAGAGTTTTGAACATGAACTGTTGAGGTTGGGTTTTTTATTTTCGTGGAAAATATGTGTAGTGAAATTATTTTTTTTTTCTTCTTTGTGCAGGTGACAGAGAACAAATGGAGCGCCTCCTGAAAGACATTGAAATCACACGGGAATATGAGCGAGTGTGGGAAGGAAATCCCAGCCGCTACGTGAAAGAGCATCGAGAAAATGAAGTTTTGTGAGTACTGGCTAGCAGTGGGAGTGCTCATTCTTATTATTTTTGTGGTATAGATAATTTACCCATATATCCATGACCTGTAGTTAGTGAAAATAAGACTTTAAATGCTTTAAACTACAACAAGGTATTATTTTGAAATGAAAGTTTCGTGTGTTTTCTTCACATGGATGGAATACATTTTGACTTGTACGCCAAGTATAATTAATTAGGGTACTCTTTCTCGGGGAGCGAGGCAATAGAAGATTTTTAGAAGAAGATACCCGCGTCTAACAAGTGTTTCGGCCCTTTGACTTCCTGACACTCTAAAGCATATGGGCCACACTTGGGTCATGACTCCCAAGTGTCCTTCTGTTGATTGACTCGATGTATATACTCGCCTTTAGAGGCAGGTGGCTACACCCACATAGTAGAAACAAATTCTTAAAATGTTGCGACTGAATAAAAGAAATTATTGTTGAACTTACATTTTCATACCTTTGGGAGTAAAATGCAGCCCACATAATAGAAAAAAAAAGGCTTAAAATGTTGTAATCAAATAAAAAAAATGACTGTTGTCCTGACATCTCCACGCATTATTCAGCACTTAGATGTGCAATTTGTGGAGCAGCGCGGTCAAAAGGTTAAGTGTTGAATCTAAAGGACGTGGGTTCGATTCTCTACCATGGTCAAGTAAGTTCTTCCGGAAAACATTTCATTCACATTTCCCTCAGTTCACCCGTCTGAAAAAATCGGTACCTGGCTATAGACAGTGGAAGATATTGTCAGAATGCTGGTGATCAGGGCCTTAAATGGGGGCTAAGAAAGTCCTGGAGTGATTAGGCCTGCTGGGGTAATAATGGTGTAAAGTGATATGAGCGGGCATTAGCCTGGATACAAGATTTATAGACTGCATTACCATCATCATCATTATTATTATTATTATTATTGTTATCATTAGTATTATTATAGTTAATTTTCCAAAGACAATTGAGTGATGATAAAGTGCACATCACAACCTCAAGGAAAGGGATATGCTTGTCCTGGACTCTTCTCTCATAAAACACTATCGACATGAGTGGAGGAAGCTGGAAATACTAGACCTCTAGCAATATCAATCACTGTGCTAACCTACTGGCATGGTTCATTGGTTTAGCTCGATGGCGTCAGCACACTATGCCTTCAGACTTTTTCATCAGCGACCATATGATATATATATAGGTGTGTGTGTAAGAGAGAGAGAGAGAGAGACTTTATTCATCCAGCTATAGCGTGTAAATGAGTGGACTGTGATTGGAAAAAAAGAAAAACGTAAATATTTCCTACTACTTTTATTTCCAGGAAGGTGTACGACAGTTGTCGGAGGAACCGGGTAGTTCATGACAAAATGATGTGCTTTTTCACGGAACATGCAAAGTAAGTTTTGTACTGAACATGATTTATTCACATAACATTCTGAGAACAGTGTCCCCCTGACAAATTGTCTGTTTACAAATACCCCCTCCGTTTCCATTGTTCTTTCTGAAGATCTATAGAGCAAGAATACAAGAATCTTTTCTGTTTTGTTCCAGTTGTGAAAAAGACCTTCGCATCCATACTTTTATCAGTTGTATAGTGCAGCTGTAATAGTTCTCCAATTCTGATTGTTGACAATTGGGTAGATATAATTTTTGGTACATCTGAATTCAATGCTGGCAAAGCCTTCAATGTCATTTGAGACAAATAGTCATCAGATGTTACTGAGAAGGAAAACATTGTAGAAAATTGTCAGTGACAGTAAGAAATTTCCATTGTGGGCAATTCACGCAGCCTACCAGTTTGTTATGCTAATTTCTGAAAAGTGTTGACTTTACGGAAGTTCCCGTTGAGTGTCTCTAAAGGAGGTTAATTTATTGTTGAAATATAAACACACACTGGTTGTTGTAAAGTCAGCGCGATTCAGAAATTAGCCAAACTAACATGACATTCTTTTGGAATTGCCCTTATATGGCGAATGACTAATTGCATGACTTGTTTCGTTGTTAATGGGGTTATACTCTGCCTTGACGACATGCATACTCTTTGTGTCATTCAAAGACTGATTGTTGACATTTTTATTTGATCTTGTTTTCATTGTTCACAATTTTATTTGGTCCTTTTTTTTTGTTTTGACAATTTTATTTGGTCTTCTTTTGAATGTTGACAATTAAATTTGGTCTTCTTTTGGTTGTTGACAATTTTGTTTGGTCTTCTTTTGATTGATAACAATTTTGTTTGGTCTTCTTTTGATTGTTGACAATTTTGTTTGGTCTTCTTTCGATTGTCGACAAGTTTGTTTGGTCTTCTTTCTCCAGGCTTGGTATTGGTATTATCTGGATTGGGACAAGCACAGGATTGACTCGATACTTGACGCTCGATGCAGGAGTCGATCCGTAAGTTGAATTTCTTTTTAGGGTCATATTCTGGCTGTCGTTGGTTTGTTATTGTGGCTGCTGTTGTTGTTTTCTTGTTAGTTTGTTCTTGTTTTGATGGTTGTCATCGTCGTCGTCGTTGTTGGTGGTGGTGGTAGTGGTGGTGGTGGTTCGTTCATTCGTTCAAGAATGGGTGTGGAAATTTCTCTATCCTGTGTGTTGTGCCACACTGAATAGGTTTCATACCATAAACTCTGGGCTTGTTCCCTTGAGTATTTGGTAACTCAGAAGTATATAATTTCTTTTAGTATGAGCCCCAATACTGCTCCGGATGAAGGGAAGAAAAAAGGAAAAGACTGATTCATTTTAACAATCCCACCTCCTCTCATCACCATAAGTGCACGCTGTTTTTCACCGCAATAATCGTTGAAACTGTTTTCCGTAAAACTCTGCCAGTACAACCAATCTTAACCAAATAGACAGGAGAAAGTTTGCGCGTGCATGCTTCTATTATTGATGACTGAGCAAATGTGTGCCGCTTCTCCCATTTCTCCTCTTCAAAGATAACATTAAAATTTCGAACTCCATCGCCTTTTCATTGTTCGTATCATGCAGTGTTGAGCCGTCCAGCGTCATATCAATAGGTCAACCCGTAATGTAGCCAACCAATGTCTCGTTCATTAAGCAGGAGTGCATGTTAGTTACTAATAAAAGCTTAAACAACAATCGCAATAACATCAGAGCCATGCAACAACAATTCTGTGGCCCCATGTATGAACCTGATAATCCATATGAAACTCAAAACTGAGAAAATGACTCCAGAAGTTAAAAGTCTTGTGAACACAAATGGAAGGTTGATTTGGAAAATGTTACCTGTCATTTGTACTGATTACGTTAAACTTTTTTTTAAAAATGAGTGAACAAAATAGATAGCTCATAAGACACTAATAGCATATGAAAGCTCCAATTTTTTTCAAAATGTGGATCCTCAGGTTCATGCACGGAGCCACAAAATTTGCATTACAGAACTTACAACAATTACATGAGAAAAAGCACAAGAACAGCTGACAGTTAAGTACATCAATAAGTTCAAAAACAACAAATTTTTAATGTAGAAACGAAACGAGTGTAAACAAAGGTAACAATACCAAACAGCAGAAACGAAAAAAACAACAATGGCAACAGCAATTAAACCGAAATAAAATTGAAAATGATCCTTTCGCATCACGCCGCGCCCCTGCGGAGCGCCCCCACTTTACAACTCATAGATATAAGGTTACAGACCTGTAATGGGATTGGACCCTTTTTTCCTATATGGGCTATATTAACATTTTGAGCTGCCCTCTGAAACCAAAGATTTAGCTTTCACCCAGACCCATACCAGATTGAAGCTCATTATGTGGCCCAAATTTTAAGACTTACTCAACCCTAGGAAGCCCGTTGAAATTTTGAGCTTGGTTGCTATTTGTAAACAGAGCCTATATCTTTCACTGGTCAACGCCAAACCCCTCCTCTTCCGCCTCAGCACACTCTTGACCTGGCAGTTCCAGCCCAAGGCTAAATAGTGCCTGGCAAAATAAAGTAAAATGGACACAGTTTCACTAGATATCAAAATTTCCCCCCTGGAGCCCTTATTACTGGGAGCAGGGCATGCCAAAGGAGGAAGAGGGGAGATGAAATATAGCCCCTAAGTTGTAGGACCCAAAAGTGAAAGGACCCGTAGGACCCAAAAGTGAAAGGACCCAAAAGTGAAAGTAGACTTACAGGCCTATAACCTATAAGCGCGCCTGTGCTGTGCGGTTTATGGCTAAATACTATAATGTCTATATTTACAGAGACTGGCAGATGACAAGTACCCAGACTATCAAGAGTCTGTACTATAAACGAGCTGTGGATGGCTGGGAGGACGGATATAAGCTCGTTTTCACTGGGCCTGTCGTCCCAAAACAGAGTAAGTACATACATACATGAGGGGATTACAGTTTCAGCGCCAGAAATTGTATGCTCTACAGTTACATCGGTCAGATAAGATATACCTGTACGGTGCCAAATGGTATGGTCATGCTGATTTTTACTGTTCTATTGTTATAGAGTATAGAGTTCCAGGGCAAACAGGCGGAGTAAAAAAAAAAACTTACTGGATATTTATTTCTATACATTTTTGACTCGTACAGTTTTTATTGACTGAAACAATCAGGATAAATTTCAGAAACAAGAAAATGACTTAATAATCTCTCTCTCTCTCTCTCTCTCTCTCTCTCTCTCTCTCTTTCTTTCTCTCTCTCTTTCTTTCTCTCTTTCTTTCTCTTTCTTTCTCTCTCTCTTTCTTTCTCTCTCTCTCTTTCTCTCTCTTTCTCTCTCTTTTTCTTTCTCTCTCTCTTTCTTTCTCTCTCTGTCTCTCTCTGTCTCTGTCTCGCTCTCTGCGTCTCTGTCTCTGTCTCTTTCTTTCTTTCTCTCTCTCTCTCTCTAGGTGTGTCTCTTTCTGTCTGTCTCTCTCTCTGCGTCTCTGTCTGTCTGTCTCTATCTTTTTTCTCTTCTCCTCTCTCTCTCTCTCTCTCTCTCTCTCACACACACACACATTATCAATGCACTCTCTCTTGACTTCAGCCCTGCGCCCTCCTCCCCACCTTTCTCCACCATTGCTCTGCACAGTTTATAATTTCTTTTTTTTATAATAAAAGGTTGTGTAGTGACCCGACAGACAGCCATTCACAACACCACGAACTTCACCATCTTTCTAATAACTGTATGATGTTAATGATGTTTATGATAAAGTCTTCTTCCTATTCGCAGCCGACTTCAGTTTCAATACCAGTTTTGTCACTATGTCCACGGCTGAGATTGTGGGCTCCGCCTGGCCCGCCCAAGTGCCCGCAGCTGTTGTGGCCTTCAACATGCGCTACAGTGCCTTCTACAAAAAATTTGTTGAGCACACTTTCCATTGCTCAGATGCTTTATGTTCCTACACATGCAATGATACAGAGGTGAGTAGTTTTTGACAAAACCAGCGGATTTTGTAGACTGTGAAAGCAAAATATCTGCCCCTGTCCCTTTAATCAGATACCGTTGTGTTTACTGGAGCACTGAGGAAACTCAGATATTGTTGATAGGATGTTTTTATGTTTTTGTGTCTTTTTGTTGTTGTTATGTTTGTTGTTGTTGTTAATGTTGTTGTTGTTGTCATCATCATTGTCGTTGTTGTTGCTGTTGTTGTTGTTGTTGTTGTTTTGGTGCTGGTTCAGCAGACCTACTGTCCTGAGCACTTTTCATTTGGCATCATACTTCTTCCTTGTTTTCTCATCCACAGCATTTCTTGTGTTATATACTTGACAACAATGGGTATATCCTAGCGATTAATACCCCAGATAAAAATGGGGTGAGTAAATAAAGTAATCGCTGTTTGTTTACTGTGTAGTGAATTCATTCTGTTTATTCATCAACTGTTTAATCTCATTGTTATGTTGTGTGGGTGACAGCAAACAAATAAAAAGTTACAGATTTCAGTTGGATGAAGAAATAGTTTTATTTTGAAATTTATCACGAGTCGTTCAGTGGTGTATGCACAAAAGAGTATAGTACAAAACCATTCATACTGAAATGTTATCACCACAAGAATATAGCCAGATACCATTTACATGCTTTCATACTTCAACATAGATAAGAGAGATGCAAGACAAGATAATATGCGAGACAGCATGACTTAATACATAATATCCAATAGAAGGTTATGTCAAGAGAAAAAGAGAAAAATATTTAACTGTTATCTCCCTTAAAGGCATAGAATTGCTTATGTAATTAAAGGGACATAATTACATCTTGAATCCCAATAACATTCACGATCCGCTTAACTGTAATATTCTTCCTGATAATGGCCTATTTTTGTGCGAACGTCGGCACCAGAGTAATGGGTCTCTCTCCTAATGGCAGATTTCACCATGGTCAAATGGTCAAATTACACAAAGAATGATCGGCATTTCTTTATGCTTCCTTAAACTGTCAACATGTTTGTGAATCAAACTTAGTTTTCTCAGCTTAGGACTTAGTTCAACAAACTGAAAAATGAAAATGATTTAGGTCCACTGGCTTTTTCTCTGTCATGAGAGATGCAGTATTGACTGTTTGTTACATACCTATCGACACAATGGAAATTCGCTCAGAGAGGAGGAGGGGGTTTTGTAGANAGAACATTTAAGGAGGGGGGAGGGCGCCTCCTGAGGGCCATTTTCTAAATGCTTGGTGTCACGTGATTTTAAGCTTGATTTTTGGACTCAGCAGGTTCAAATTAGTGGAAAACAGTCCTATTTTTTTTTACAATTTATTATGGTTGCTATGGAAACGGCCGCCATCTTGAATGAAGTTTCTACTTAGAAAACGGTCAACTTAAACGGAAACTCCTCCAGATGGAATGCAATCCAACTGAAATTCCACACATGCCTTCTTATACACAATGTCTACAAAGTAACAGAGAGTTATTTTTGATAAAATGACAAAAAATTATTTTATGAATTTTCAAAATTGATACGTATCAGAATATCAATTTTCCCCCATTTTTTGGGGGTGATCCTTATGAAATGCATTTTTGAGAGGTAAAATGGATTCTTTCACATGCGATCATCAATGCTTTCNGAGACAAGATAATATGCGAGACAGCATGACTTAATACATAATATCCAATGGAAGGTTATGTCAAGAGAAAAAGAGAAAAATATTTAACTGTTATCTCCCTTAAAGGCCATAGAATTGCTTATGTAATTAAAGGGACATAATTACATCTTGAATCCCAATAACATTCACGATCCGCTTAACTGTAATATTCTTCCTGATAATGGCCTATTTTTGTGCGAATAGCAGCACCAGAGATTTCACCATGGTCAAGTGGAGTTTAATTACATAAAGAATGATCGGCATTTCTTTATGTTTCCTTAAACTGTCAACATGTTTGTGAATCAAACTTAGTTTTCTCAGCTTACGACTTAGTTCAACAAACTGAAAAATGAAAATGAATGAGATCCACTGGCTTTCTCTCTGTCATAGGAGATGCAGTACTGACTGTTTGTTACATACCTATCGACACAATGGAAATTCGCTCAGAGATGAGGAGGACGTTTTGTAGAACATTTAAGGAGGGGGGAGGGCGCCTCCTGAGGGCCATTTTCTAAATGCGTGGTGTCACGTGATTTTATGCTTGATTTTTGGACTCAGCAGGTTCAAATTAGTGGAAAACAGTCAAATTTTTTTTTACAATTTATTATGGTTGCTATGGAAACGGCCGCCATCTTGAATGAATTTTCTACTTAGAAAACGGTCAACTTCAAACGGAAACTCCTCCTCCAGATGAAATGCAATCCAACTGAAATTCCACACATGCATTCTTATACACAATGTCTACAAAGTAACAGAGTTATTTTTGATGAAATGACAAAAAATTATTTTATGCATTTTCAAAATTGATATGTATCAGAATAGCAATTTTCCCCCATTTTTTGGGGGTGATCCTTTTGAAATGCATTTTTGAGAGGTAAAATGGATTCTTTCACATGCGATCATCAATGCTTTCGATTCACAAAATGTCAGTGTCTAAAAATAGCAGTAACCCAATTTCGGTATCTTGAACCCAAATCGACGATTTCAGGTGGCNCCCCCCCCCCCCCTTTTAAGTAAATCTCCTTCAATCAAAGATAGATAGAAGTCCTCCTGATCTGATCGAAACAACAGAGTCTTCACAAACAGGGACACTGTCCCACTCTTGTTGTTTTACGCTGGACAAGAGTAAATTTAATAAAAAAAACACACAAAAACTACTTTGGTCGCAAACTCTCAAGCAAGTGTCTTTTCATTGTTTAGATTTTCGTGAACATCTTCCATATCATTTATGCCATATTCAGATATCAAATAGGAGACTTGATACATAATATGTAGTTAGATGATAAAAATTGTGCCACAGAAAGCAATAAATATACACATTAAGGATCACTGTGTTTTATGCATGTATTTTTATACTGATTTTTTTTTTGTTAAATCACAAACTAACACTAATTAGTTACCATCCTTCTTGTGATCATCGCCTTTATGATAACCGTTATCGATTTCGTGAAAGACTACTTTACAAAAATAAATACGTTATTAAAATTCAGTAATCCGGTTTGCGTGTGTCGTTTCTATTGTAAAACATCATCATTTGTACTTGTGATCTCTTTATTGTATTTTTTTTGTAATTAAGCTGATTATTAAAATTGTTGAACTTGTTGATATCATCAGTACTACTCTGTGTTACAGTAAATGACCTAACGTTTTGCCTTCTGTAGACGGGCCTGTTTTTAGGTCAATTTACCATCCTTACCATCATCATCGCCTCCATTATAGCCATTATCGATATTCATCACTATTACTTTGTCATACGGTAACGGACTTAATGCTTTGTCTTCTGTAGACGGGCCTGCTTTTAGGTCAACATAATGGACGGTTGATGAGGCAGTTATTGGACGACGACATATTCAAAGAGTGAGTACATGTATAGGGACCATTCCACGGAACTTACCTAGTCAGTTACCAGAAAGTAATACTGTTAGAAGTATTGGCCAGTATTGATTAACGCAAATGCGAATGTCAGTAGCAACGTATATATATGCGAAAATGCACTAGCATCTCTTGAATGTAAGATTGATAGTGGACTGCTGGCCAGTCTTCGCTTCTTGAATGCATGCGTCAGTAGCAACAAGTCTGTATAATGAAGATGCACTGGCATCACTTTAGTGGGCTTAATTTGCCAGTTTGGAGTTGACTGTGTACCGGATTTCAACACCGACTGTGTGGGTTTATTTTTTTGTCTGATTTTGCTCAGTTTTACTGTACGAGTCACAAATTGACTGAAGGTAGTCCTTTTGTTGTAATCAGCGGTGCATAAGTGGGTTTTTCCATTTCTGTATAACCCTTTCCACTTTTTAAATGTTTTTATTTGACACCCCTGCTTGTCAGCCATGTTTATAATATCATTGCCCATTGTGCAACGCAGGGTTGCCAAGTTGGCTCCAGGAGGCTATGTCCTCAAATTTAGCTTTTTAAAAGGCTTAAGACATCTACAAAAAATAATCTGGCCTGATTTTCTTTGCCTATATCATAAAACGCATGTTTTACATAAACTTTACTCATAAGCGTGATTATATCACCATAATAAAATCTTTGTGAATTCGCGTAGATGTGCTATGGCGGTTTGTTTCCCACAAATATGCCAGCAAAAAATAATGGAAGTGAAGAGGTAGAAGACCCTAAAAGATATATATGTACATGATCCCTTAATATGTTGTTACCCTTATCTGTTTGTTTTCATTTTCAGGTTAGAATTAACCGACTTCCAAAGTATATGCAAAAATACGGTGAAGGAGGGTCAAGAGAGTGCCTCATCATTTGTAATGAATGTAAGTTTCACATACACATAAATGCCCGATTAGAAAACTTTCTCAGAAAGGTTGGAGTATAAAGACATTCTTGAAACCAATCACAAACAGCTAAAATTCTTTGGACGTACTTGAGAGCTTGCGCATTAAGGATGGGATCTTTAACCGTTGTTAGAATTACATTACATTAACTGTACATGTTGAATGAAGGCTGTTACGCACTTACGTAATTCTTACAATGGCAGTGTGGATCTTATCTTGCGACAGATCTCTTTGTGGATAGTTTGTCAAGGTGATAAAGGCTAGTCGTCAAGATAATAATAATAATTCGCAGAAAAATACACAAAAGGTAACTATAAACATCAGTCCTCTTTATTTTTTTACCCTATTTTAAAAAAAAAAGAATGTGTATAGCAACGAAATACAATCTCCGATAGATCTTTTCAATCCGCCCTATTCGCCAATCGTCCAACTTTTTCACGGAGTCTAATGCATTAGTATATTATGATGCCTTTCGGTGCTCTAGATATTCTTTCGCCGCTGGTGTGTTGCCTGCCTACCCATTTGTAAAATGGGGTATTAGTCTTGTAATAAATATAATAATAATGATAATAATAATAGTTATAAGAACGAGGTATATAAAATTCGAATCCAGGCAGTTGCCTTCTCTAGCGACTTTACATTATTCTACATTATTATTACCC
>JAWQUT010000100.1:1122165-1151405 GCA_033807755.1 Ellobium chinense | reverse complement strand
AATGTTGTCAGATCACTCCAGGACACTCTTAACTCACCCCTCTTCTACACCTGGTGAGCATATTGAGCTGACCACTGGCTTTCTGAGAGTACCTTTCACTGCTTATAAACCAGGACCCATTTTACAGACGCGTGGACTGAAGAAAATAAGAAATTAAATCCGTTCGCGAAGCCCTCACATCATAACCTTTGTAGGAATCGAACCCACGACTACTGGTATCAATCAGCTGTCTTTCACATTTCCTGATTTTTGTCTTCTTTCTCAGCCTTTACGGCTTCTGTCGAGGATCTTCTTCTGGTTCGTCACAGAGATTATATTGTAAGNTCCTTGAGTATAATGTAACCAAGTGTGAATGATGGCTCGTGTAGTAAACAAGTGAAGTGTTCTGGAATAGCAGAGCGGGTGCGGACTGAGTGCACTTGAGTATGTAGTGTTATTGTCAGCTTAGATAGTTATCATTTGTACTTTTTATATGATATGAAATCAGCATTTGTATTGGCCAGGACAGGCCTAAAAATAAACAAATCTTGAATCTTGATGACTTGTTGATGTTATTGCTGCCATTGAAGATGTAGAAGTAGTAATAGTTGTTGTTATTGTTGTTGTTGTTGTTGTTGTTGTTGGCTATAGGGATATAACAGATCTCTTAAATACGACCGGGTCATTAGGTCAGAGGTAACTTCTCCAGTGTTGTTTCTCCTTGCCAGGTTTCTGTCTGAGTGGAGTCTACTAGATTATATCAGGCCAGTGTTTGCAGCGCAGTACGAAGAGCTGAACGGTATGGCACCGAGATCTATTTGTAATGATGGAAGAAAGAAAGAAAGAAGGCATGAAAATGAATACATGGAAGAAAGAATGACTGATAGAAAGAAAGAAGAGATTATGGGTTGTTTTTATCATGGACGTCTGTCAGGGTTGATGGATGGATGGATGGATGGATGGATGGATGGATGGGTGGGTGGAAGGATGGATGGATGGATGGAAGCATAAATGGATGGATGAGTCTGTTGATTAATTGTTTGGTTAGTCGGTTGGCTGGCTGGCTAGTTGATTGGTTGGTTGGTTGGCATGTTAGTTGGCCGGATGGCTGGCTGGCTGACTGACTGACTGACTGACGGATCAATTGATTGATTGATTGATTGATTGATTGATTGATTCTACCAGACGAGGAATGTGGTAACTGGATCCCAGAGCCAGCGGCGCGCTACCTCTACTGCGGGTTTGTTATCTACGCGGCCACCGGGGACCGAGTTCAGGAAGACTACGTGGTCCAGATGCGCTCCTGTGTGCAGAACATGACACGCTACACACTTAACCTCCATAATCTGCTAGCCAGACGCCAGCAGTACAAGATGGCGGACTGCTACACTCAATGTGCCTCTGATAAACTTGTGTAAGTTTTTGTTTGAATAATTATTTTAAGACATCATTTATTATTTAGAAAGAATAGTCCCAAAAAGCAGATTTCCAGCAGTAGGGCAGGACTGAGAGGGTGTTGGAGAGAAGATATCGAAAGCACCTTGAACATAGGGAAGTGGATGCAGAATCGTGTGAGTGTGTGTGCGTGCGTGCGTGCGTGTGTGCGTGTGTGCGTGCGTGCGTGCATGCATGCATATGTCATTATGGGCTTATTTATTTGTACGAGTCGTACTTGTCCGAACTCAGTTCCTCTCAAGGGTCAGAAACGTTTATTTTATTTGTCTTGTCTTATCTTGTCACGTCGCATCGCATTGCTGTATGATATCAAAGTTATTATTTTCAACGTTGAAGTTTTGAAATCTGTAAGTATTAATACACCGTCTGTCTTTTTTTTTTCTTTCTCTCTGGTTATAGCCCATATGAAGCTCGCTGGCTGAACGGCACAAATCTTGTTTTTGTCGTGGCTGATTCCAACTGTTTCTGCAATACCAGCGGAGGCGAGGATGGTGACGTCGCTGGATTGAGTAAATACAGATTCAGAGTGAAACCCGTAGAAGTCCAATATATCCTTTCACCAGTTCTACAGTTGATTTGGTAACTCGTGGGCTGAGAATTAACTGGTTCTATGTCCACTTTTTGGTGAACTGAGAAAATTTTGGTCAAAGTTTTGATTTTCTCTTCAAAAGAGCACAAAGGTCTTAGATAGGAGATCGCCTTTTTATTCATTCATATTATTACTTACAGATTCAAATTTCGCGGACATAGAACTTTGCGACTCAAGGTTTCTTGGTCCAATTTCTACCTTTGAAAAATGCAAAACTAGACATAGAACCAGTTAATTCTCAGCCCACGAATTTACCTGCGACAAGAGAAAGGTGCGAGGCCCCCTTTTCATACCGTGGAGCAAACTGTACTACAGCAGCAGGTTTTGCAATAAAATTGAACATTCGTCTGGCTTTGTCCCACTTTTCCTCTCATTTCTCTTCCTCTTGCTCCGGAACCCATCATGCCCATGCTTAAATCCGCCCCTAATTAGATGCATACATTTATATAAGATTTTTTTTCAAAATTTCAAGATTCAGAGTCTTTATTAGGCTCTGGGCCAATAACACAACTTCAATTCAAAATATTTCAAATCAAAGAGAAGAGGAAAGCAAGGAGGTGAGAAAGGGAAAAGAAAGGAAGGAAAAAAATGGAAGAATAAATCAGAAAGAAACATGCGTTAGAATTGATGGTCACTTTCCTTTCTCGGCACTCTCCTTTCTCGTCACTTTCCTTTCTCGTCACTTTCCTTTCTCGTCACTCTCCTTTCTCGCCACTTTCTCATGGTCTCTCATGCAAGTCACTGTGTCTTTCGTGCGTCATCATTCTCTCGCTTTTTCTCACACATAATCCCCACAAGTTATTTTCTTTCACATTAATGTACTCCTAGTCTATAATATTTACAAACATAGTTATACAAATCGTCTTATACCCATACTCCATCCATCCATTAATCCATCCATCCATCAAGTACCAATATTCCATCCATCCATCCATCCATCCATCCATCCATTCATTCATTCATCCATCCATCCATCCATCCATCCATTCATCCATCCATCCATTCATCCGAGATCCTATTATTTGTCGCGGTTGTTTTTTTCTCCTTGACCAATATCCACATGGAGACGACGAGCAGTGTGAAATTCTACTCAATTTCTCTAATGGGCTGAAACGTGTGGATCACACACGCACACCAAACACATTTTGCCTTGATTCCTCAAATGAAGTGAGTACTGTTTGTCATTCATGTTCATCATCATCAGCAGCATCATTATAGTCATCATCATGTGTATTTCATCAATATTTTCATTATCGTATGAGATTGACTTCGTACGGCACAAGATGTTGACATTATCGAGTGACTTTATTATCATCATCATCATCATCATCATAATCATTGTCATGGCTTTAGATAAAAACGTCATCGAACCAGCTTTACATTAAGTAATACTTCAACACCAACGTCATTATCGTCATTCGTATCATCTTCACTGTTTGAACAATGACGGCATGTTGCAGTCTTTGAAGGTTAGAAAACATGAATCCCTAGTAATGGTGGTGCATTAGTAACTTGTATTCGGTATAAGGAGCAAAGCATGCCTTTGTCGACTTGATGTAGCAGGCACTTTCCGTCACATACAGCTTAGAACTAAGTAGGCGTCCACCAGGTTACACTTCTAATATCACTGATACCAGCCTGAGATCGTGGAAGAGGAAGTGTCCTGGGTATTGTCTATGACATTTAAGACAATGGAAGGAAGTGCCTTATGTTATTGTCTACGAGTTTAAGACAGTGGAAGGAAGTGCTTTATGTATTGTCTATGAATTTAAGACAGAGGCAGGAAGTGCCTTATGTATTGTCTATGAGTTTAAGACAGTGGAAGGAAATGCCTTATGTATTGTCTATGAGTTTAAGACAGTGAAAGGAAATGCCTTATGTATTGTCTATGAAGTACCTTATGTATTGTCTATGAGTTTAAGACAGTGGAAGGAAGTGCCCTAGGTATTGTCTATGATATGTTCTTTCTCTTTCCTACTGCGACATTTTATAACAATGGATAAACTCCATGGCAGTGAAGAATAAGTAAACAAAATTAATGTAGTATGTAATTGACCTTTATTACACACTATTCTATAGTTTACTTCAACTACAATAGATGTAAATCTAATCTAATCTAATATGACGAAGCATCAGCCTTCTAGTTTCTTCCTCGCTTCATCCATCTGCCACGGTGCTTTCTGGCTCATAGTTTTACTGATCAACTTACTGTGATCTAAAAATATATAACGTAATCTGCCAAAAAGGCGTATTTTGGTTTTCCGGCCTAAATCACAATTTAGTTTTTTGCTAATTCATGATCTGTATGTTAATACCCATCTCCCAACAAAATATTTTTTGCGAACTGCCAATGCCCTTGATATATGTACATAAACAGCACAAGAATTTTCTTTAAGCAAAGAATTATTCACACAGAACCATTCAGTTTTCTCAAAATCAGTTTTTGCAGAGATAAGCTTTTTTTTTTTTGGTTAGAAGATCATAGCTGTTTAGATTCTCTTAAACCAACAGTGATGGTTTCCATTCATAATTACCAGTCAAGAGTCCTCCTTCCAACAATTCTATGGGTCCACTGTCTATGACAGTTTTGCTGCCAGTCAAAATGAGGCTTGAGTCGCTAAACAAAAGAAAAGTGAAAGCCGCATTAAAGTTCATTTAAGCCTTATTTTGCCTGGCTCAAAGACTGTTGCATAGCTTCTTTTCCAGAGATACAAAGTTCATCTCTGGTGAGATTTTGCAAGTATAATTACCATTGATTATGAGGTGTATTACACATACCGTGTAATTTTCAACAGTCAACAGATCAGGATATATTACAGATGCAGTTCTGATCTTGAGATGTGCATGGAGATAGTTTGTATTGATAATTGCTATGGCAACTGACAAAACCGAGATCTCAATTTCAGGGTGACAGGCCATGTAACATTCCCCCTCCTGAGTCGGAAGAGTTACTAGATGCTGATTAGTGCAAAAAGGTTTCTTACTATCACTATTATCAATCACATAATGCATTTCTTAACTTGACTTTTCAAGACTATGTTTAAATGTGTTATATGGTGGATAATATAAACTGGGTCAGCCTAAGGTTTAAGCAGTCAAGGGTATCTTATGTTTTTAAAAGAATTTCAGTCCTTCCTTGGCTAAAATTTGAGCCAATGAAAGCAATTCATATCAGGACAAACATTTTTCAGAGCGCTTCATTTGTCAGAGATACCCTGGAGAACATATTTCTAAAAAAGTGACAAAGGTTTACCAAATACTTTTTGAAAACAAAATCAGATTCCTACATGGATTTTTTGGAGGTTGGGGACTTAAAAGACCGTAATGGATCTACGACTTCCATTTTCTTGATCATCCATCTCTGTTACCGAGAGGTTGCACCTAACCTTGTCATATACAAACATCTTGGAACTATTATTTGAATTCACTTTTCATAATAAATAAGGCTCAGAAATATTTCCACCAGGTGTCACAATTATTGACATCATAAGCTTATCAAATGACTGAAATTTCTTCAGATTATATTACTATATTCTTCTTCTCTCACAATCTCTCACTATTTTTGCCTATGATTATGCGCAAGGGCAAATTTCACATCAACTCTGCTCTTCAATGTGCTCCAAGGCATTTTTTTAAACTCACATTCAGTTTTACAGTTATTTTTGCATTGCATTTAAATTTTCATGATGTTTTAACTGAATTTTCCATTTTTTCTCATTGACTGCTCATACATCACAATACTCTTTCATTTCTCATTTCATATTTCCAGTTCACTGTCATAAGTACTGTATATTACTATTCAGATATGATGAATATTATGTTATATTATAAAGATGTTCTGTCGATTGCACGAGCCAAAAAAAAAAAAACTTTCAGCACTATGGAATGTTCAATTTTCTGTTATGCCAATAATCAAAACTTTTTGAACCAGCATTTTTCAGATTTATTCGCAACTACGATTTTTTTTGTCACATCTTGCATCTCATCACCTTGGCATGTTAAACATGTTGATCTCTTTAGTAGCAGATCTTCATTCAGATCACAATCCTTGATAGCACAATAACTCTTGCAATTCAAGGCTTTTGGCCGATTCATTTATTTTAATTATTTTTTTTCATGAAATATGATAACGTCTGGGTGTAAACTTCGAAAACTAACAGCTCTACCTAAATCACATTGATATGCTGTCAAGGATTATCAAAATATGTTTCGAAAAAAAACTATCCTTTTATGCATGTTACGCAATTGATATCATTTCTTAAATGAACATAATCATATCTTACACCTGTTTGAAACTCCTTCTAAAGACAGCATTGAGCTATTATAGTTTCAAAAATAAAAGTAAGGAACGTATTTGTTTAATCTTATCCATTTCAAAACTTCGTCATTAACGCCCATCAAATTTTAAGCCCATTCGAAGCCGAGATGCGCGGTTGTTTTAGTTTCTCTGTTAAAAAAAGGTTTTCTTTAAAGAAAAATAAATATTCTTCATTATGAAGTTTGTATAATCCCCAATTGTTTTGAACTGACTGAAGCAAAGGTTTCTTCCCTTGGTTAGAATTGCTTAACTTCTGTAGGCCTTGTCAGGTATGGCAATCTCATTTCAAAAATGAGTGCTGTTGCTAATATTGTTTGCTATTTTTTTTTTTTACAACGAGCACGCATGCTGTGCTCCGGTATCATGTCCCTTATTTGTCTATTCTTCCACTCAGAAACTTGAACTTTGTTGACTAGTCAACTAAAATTCGAGGTCGCAAGTCTAACTTTGTTTCCAGTACTCTTTAGAACTAAGTGTGTCATTAAAATTCTCTGAGTGCACAAACGATTCAAATTTAGAAACAGTTTGCTTAAAGGATTCTTTATGTATGGATATCAGAATCTAGGACTCACTAAGAATTTCGTTTTCTTACCTTATCATGAGCGTTTAGATCTACTGCAAAAGCCAACTACTGTAATTTTTTTTTTCAATTTAAAAGAAACAGCCAAATCCGTTCAGAGATTGTAGACCATCTTGTTGCCAGGTCAAAGACTGCTACCAAAATAAATCACTGCATTTTCATGTTGTATTGTTTATAAAATAGAACTGTTTCGCATCGAGCCATATCTCAGAGAATGGGATTTGACGCCTACCCAATGATGCCACAGATGCACTGTATTTACAATGTACATTTATGTATCATTGTCATGTTTGTTTGTTGTTTGTTTGTTTGCCTCATTAGTCTTTTCTTGCTCATGTTTCTCTTTTCAGACGGATAAACCGTGTGGCCACTCCTCACCTCTGAGTAGCAATCACTGGACCAGCACAGTTATCCCCCTGCTTTTAACAGTATTACTCCTTTTGACGACACGCCTCTGTCACTGACAGCTGGGGAACCACTGACTCTTTGCCTGCATTTAACTTTCCTCTTACATGGAACCTTGTTAATACAACCATGAACTCTGTTTACATTACCATGAACTCTGTTAACACAACTATGAACATCTATGAACCCTGTTATGAGACAACAGTGAACCAGTGTAACACATCATTAATCTTGTTAACACAATCTCAGCCTGTTAACACAATCATAAACCCTGTTAACACAATTATGAACTCTATCAACATACCCTCGACTCTGTTAATACAAATATCAACAAAAATGGACCCTTCTAACACAGGCATGAACCCTGTTAACGCTACTACGGACTCTTTTAACACAACCATGAACCCTGATTACATAGTTATGATTCTTGTTAACACAACCATGAACCCTGCTAACACAAGCTCAACCCTGTTAAAACAACAATGAACCTTGTTAAAACATTAATGGCTTCACGTGATTATCATCCTTAACACAGCTCTTTTCAAAAGTCCTAAATGTTTCCACTGTGTTATCGCATAACCTCCAATCTCACAAATCTAAAGTTTAGAGAATCATGGAATCGTATATAAACAGTTTATTAGCAAGAAGAGATCACATTCCTCACAGACATGTTGCGACCTTGAATGTTTTAATTCTTCCATGAATCCCGATACAGTCATCAGAACTGGACGAAAATATTATTATGTACAGAATGATACCAGTGCATCTCATCACACTCATAGTTCTTTGCCTGTCTTTTGAGTGCGTTTTTCAGGAGAGGAAAAAGACAGTGTATTAAACACAAGAAAATATTGCTAGTCTAGTCTTAGGTTTTTAACCGATGATTTGTGATTTCCTTTGTCTGTGACATTTGGTGATTCTAGCACGCACAAAAATAGCCCTCTTCGCACATTTGCTATCTGTGAGATCTAAGGCGGTCAGCGAAAAACTGTGACGATTAGATAACATGTGACATGTTGTGGACTGCGAAGATATGCAGTGTCCTTTACATAAAGTTGATAAAGCACCTCGGATAACACAACAAGCCCGTTAGAGATAGGTCTGAAGCGTGGTTGTGTTTTCAGGATTATCGTGTTATCTACTGTAATCTCTATAATTATACAGTATAAATATAAAGAGCTCAGCATCTGGTTACAAAGAAGCCGCCTTATCTCGATGCATTTTGTATTAGCACAAAAGGGCTATCTTTCATATACTATTATGACCATTAGTGCAGTTTGTCTCTGAGAACATGTCTCTGATGTTGTGTTTTCTCTTTCATCCGACGTTCATGGATGTTAATCTGAGACGATGATTAACTTTGACGTTCGATTACTCCACCCCCGCCCCCATGGCCTGTCCACACCCATCCACATTAATATGATTGTTATTAAAGGGGTGACTTTATAAATACCATCACAAATTACATCCATAATATCATTTAACAAGGAGAGAATTTCTTTGAAGATGGCATTTTTTTCATGTGATCTCAATAATATTTTGTTCCTTTTGCGGGCTCTGCTCTCTTTATTCATTATACTGTATTTATGCGCCGTTTATTCAAATGCGTCTCGAAAATTGCATACTCAAAACAGTAGGCCTTCATGGTTTACTAAATTTTTTTTTTTTTGGTATTACCGCAGCAAACATCAACAATCACATTATTTTGTTAAAGTTAACCATGCAGCATTTTGATCTTTCAGTTGAGTTTTGTCAGTGCTAAGCATAGAGTTTTGAAGTACAGAAGTGTGTAGTATCGCGTTGTTTTTCTGAGGCGTTTTCAGTTTTACACGTGCTCAATGACAGCTTTCGCTATATAACTAAGCAGAGTTATAGTGCTAATATGGAAACTATTACATTGTGTCAGTCATTCAAGTAAATGCATCAATGGTAAGATGGTGTGTTGAGCCCCAGAGGGTATAAAGCCAGTGTAACATATGGTTGTAATAAGTGGCCGCGCTCAAGCCAGTCTGGCCGTGATTCACAGGGTGTATAAAGCCAGCGGAACATACAGTATTGTAATAAGTGGCCGCGCTCAAGTCAGTCTGGCCGCGCTGCGGTGCAACGACAAAACGCTGTGATAAGTTGGTTATATTGTTTTATACGGTGTTCTGTCCTTGCACGGCAGCGGGATCCAGTATACGTGCTGTACTTCTAAAATTACACGGTAGAACATGGCCGTTCTCTTCCTTGTAGACTATGGCTATGAGATTGTTTAAACGTGATAACACGCAGGACAGAAGCAAATAGAGCTTTTTTTTTTTTTGAAGTGCTTCTGTTTGTCTGTCTAAACCATGTTTTATAGGATTAAATGTAGATCTATTCTTTGTCTTTTTATTTGTAGTTTTTTAATTTCTGTCATTGATTTTCTAATTCCTTAAAAGGAATGCCTGCGGTTCAAGTAGGCCTCGTTTCTTATAATTTAATCGTGTATAAATGTTATGAAATGCTAAAGGACAGAAAGCTGAAAATTTGAATGTGGCTGCGCCATTTTCAGCTCATGATAACAATACATAATTCGTAGATCTATATCTACAAGATTATTAAAGATCTACTTGTAAAATAAATATTCAGATTATTTGTTTTAATACAATATATAATATGTTCTGTGATTGCGACTTGAATTAATCAAAATAACTTCAAATTCATGTGATAATGTGTGAAATTATAATATTTGATTGATTGGATTGATTGATAGATTGATTGATTGATTGATTGATTTTCCTCAGAAAGATATAGATGATATAGTCTTGCCTAATGTTATTTCACACATTTGCCTTTACATTCAGACTTTTCTCTAAATAGATCAGAGCTCTGGAAGGTGAAGCCACAAAGGAATCGAGTGAGAAAAAAAACTTCCAGCTGCAGTTAAAAAAAAAATCATAATCATATGAGTTACCTTCGCAGTTCATCTTTATGATTTTCACAGTCAAGACGGCAATTCTTCTGTATTGTAAAACAATGTTTTTCTTATCATTGTACTGTGTTTAGGCATTCTCTAGTCAGATTTATTACGTGCAGTGAAACATGGGATTTAACAGGCTAACTAATGCTTTTACCTCTGATTTTATTTTTTAATGATTTCCTTGTTAGCAGAACCTTTGAACTTTAAAGTTTGTCGACTTTCTGCTGACCTCACCCTCCGGAGCTGATATACTATACTTACTGTACTTGTCTGTTTACAAATTTCTCATGGCGCATGCTCAAAGTGACCTACTTCTCTTTCCTTGAATCTTTTCTAATGATTGTCAAAGCAAATCTTGTACATTGAACTCGCATGTGTTTAAAATAAAGTATCACTGATCAATGTTTTGTCAAATTATGGTATGAAGATACATAAGTGCTTGAATATCAATATTTATTCTAATTTTTCTCTGCGTCTGTCATGTGTGTCTGTCCATGTCCCAGGCCTCGATTTCATGAAGAACTTTATTGGTTACTTGTTGTGCTGCTGACTCGACTTACTGTGCTGAAACCACGATACTGTAGGTAGGCCTCATTTTAAAAACGTGTAGCTTTTGATTTATGTAAGAATTATCGTATGTTATTCATAAATGCCTGCTTAGTTACTATTCTTTATTGGAGTAGTCGGGAGTTGGTTCATGTACTTAATTTCATGTTAAGTATTTCACCCACTTTTGCTGGCTCTCGACTCCTGGTGTGCCCTGGGAATTTTTCCAGTTAAACTTTGAGTCACCGGACTACCATCAGTGTCATTGTCGGTGTAGCCTTTCCTAGACTGGTCCATTACAATCGAAGCACACAAAGAGAGACCAAATAAATGAAGGGTTTCATGGCAAAACGCGTTATCCACCAATATGAATTTTTAGCTTATTCTACATACTTCATGTAGCAGTAGGACTATTTAGTATACATGTATATTTCCATTCCATAGAAGAACATTTGATCTAGACTCTATATTATTTAAGAATTAAATTTCGCCTTTCACATAAAAATATGCTTTGAATCTGGTCTGTTTTGCCACAACCCCCGAATAGTGTATAATGCGTTTTGCCATGAAGCCCTTCAAATTGATCAGCAGTACTACCGGCACTGATCTTATTTCAAAATAAGAACAAAAAACTTTATTTTTTCAAATTTCATATCACGTTTTCACTGTCCATGATCGAAGTATTCGAAGACACAGTGATGACACCTTTCTGATATACATTCATGACGGCTTTTATTTGACGGTCGTCTTCATGTGGCTTCTTGTTTATCATAAGTAGACCTGGATGTTATTAAATATAGTCTAGTATTACATGAAACGTTTTTGCAATCTGTAATAGCAAGCGGGTTGTCTAGGGCAAAACTACATTCTCATACGAGAATTTTCACAAAGTGAGAACAAAAATGTTTGGTGTTAAATAGCATACAGGTCGAGCCCTTTATCCATTTAAAGAAATTTGTGTGTATTTTTTTTTAATATAGATCTAGCTAATGCAGTGCTACAAATAGCTTGAAAATCTCACTGAATTGTAAATTTTGATCCGGAAAAATCTTACTAAATTGTCAGTTTTGACATACCTTTATTCCAAAACTGAGTTTCAAATTTCTGTTTCAGTTGATCTACTTACTTTGTTTGCTAGTTTCATAGAACCGTTGCTCTGTCTACAACTGTATTTCAAAAGTGAAATTAACTGTCAGTGCATAGTATCAGTGAAACAAATCCCATTAATTAAAAGAAACTGAAAAGATATGGAGGGTCCTATTTATCACCTTGACTCTAGATCTATGCTATATCATGTTTTTCAAGTGCTGATGTCACGAAAATACCGTAAGCTTCTTATTCTGTACATAGCATGAGTTCATTAGACCTGTATAGAAAAGGTATTATGACATAGGCCTATGGGTATGTCATGTAAGATACGGGCATCCTCCTGGCACCCATCGGTACGTCTGAGAGCTGCTTGTAGCACAGGTAAAAGGCGTACTTGTACGTCACAGAAAGTGAAGGGGTTAGTTAAAGGAGATGTTAAGTTCACTATACTGTCACTCTCACTGATCTAGTAGCTCAATGTGTCTGTCATCGTCTCATAATGTCTGTCATCCACTCATCGTGTCTGTCATCCACTCATCGTGTCAGTCATCCACTCATCGTGTCTGTCATCCACTCATCGTGTCTGTCATCCTACTGCGTCTTGTCATCTACTCATCGTGTCTGTCATCCATTCATCATGTCTGTCATCCACCCATCGTGTCTGTCATCCACTCATCGTGTCAGTCATCAACTTACTGCGTCTTGTCATCCACTCATCGTGTCTGTCATCCACCCATCGTGTCTGTCATCCACTCATCGTGTCTGTCATCCACTCATCGTGTCTGTCATCCACCCATCATGTCTGTCATCCACCCATCGTGTCTGTCATCCACCCATCGTGTCTGTCATCAACTCATCGTGTCTGTCATCAACTCATCGTGTCTGTCATCCACTCNTACCGGCACTGATCTTATTTCAAAATAAGAACAAAAAACTTTATTTTTTCAAATTTCATATCACGTTTTCACTGTCCATGATCGAAGTATTCGAAGACACAGTGATGACACCTTTCTGATATACATTCATGACGGCTTTTATTTGACGGTCGTCTTCATGTGGCTTCTTGTTTATCATAAGTAGACCTGGATGTTATTAAATATAGTCTAGTATTACATGAAACGTTTTTGCAATCTGTAATAGCAAGCGGGTTGTCTAGGGCAAAACTACATTCTCATACGAGAATTTTCACAAAGTGAGAACAAAATTGTTTGGTGTTAAATAGCATACAGGTCGAGCCCTTTATCCATTTAAAGAAATTTGTGTGTATTTTTTTTAATATAGATCTAGCTAATGCAGTGCTACAAATAGCTTGAAAATCTCACTGAATTGTAAATTTTGATCCGGAAAAATCTTACTGAATTGTCAGTTTTGACATACCTTTATTCCAAAACTGAGTTTCAAATTTCTGTTTCAGTTGATCTACTTACTTTGTTTGCTAGTTTCATAGAAACGTTGCTCTGTCTACAACTGTATTTCAAAAGTGAAATTAACTGTCAGTGCATAGTATCAGTGAAACAAATCCCATTAATTAAAAGAAACTGAAAAGATATGGAGGGTCCTATTTATCACCTTGACTCTAGATCTATGCTATATCATGTTTTTCAAGTGCTGATGTCAGGAAAATACCGTAAGCTTCTTATTCTGTACATAGCATGAGTTCATTAGACCTGTATAGAAAATGTATTATGACATAGGCCTATGGGTATGTCATGTAAGATACGGGCATCCTCCTGGCACCCATCGGTACGTCTGAGAGCTGCTTGTAGCACAGGTAAAAGGCGTACTTGTACGTCACAGAAAGTGAAGGGGTTAGTTAAAGGAGATGTTAAGTTCACTATACTGTCACTCTCACTGATCTAGTAGCTCAATGTGTCTGTCATCGTCTCATCGTGTCTGTCATCAACTCATCGTGTCTGTCATCAACTCATCGTGTCTGTCATCCACTCATCGTGTCTGTCATTCATTCATCATGTCTGTCATCAACTCATCGTGTCTGTCATCAACTCATCGTGTCTGTCATCAACTCATCGTGTCTGTCATTCATTCATCGTGTCTGTCATTCATTCATCATGTCTGTCATCAACTCATCGTGTCAGTCATCAACTTACTGCGTCTTGTCATCCACTCATCGTGTCTGTCATCCATTCATCGTGTCAGTCATCAACTTACTGCATCTTGTCATCCATTCATCGTGTCTGTCATCCACTCATCGTGTCTGTCATCCACGCATCGTGTCTGTCATCCATTCATCGTGTCAGTCATCAACTTACTGCGTCTTGTCATCCACTCATCGTGTCTGTCATCCACCCATCGTGTCTGTCATCCACCCATCGTGTCTGTCATCCACCCATCGTGTCTGTCATCAACGCATAATGTCTGTCATCCACTCATCGTGTCAGTCATCAACTTACTGCGTCTTGTCATCGTGTCTGTCATCCATTCATCGTGTCAGTCATCAACTTACTGCGTCTTGTCATCCACTCATCGTGTCTGTCATCAACGCATCATGTCTATCATCAACTCATCGTGTCTATATTGCTCAGGATTCTTGTAATTAAGTGCTCTTTCTTCTTGCAATACTTTGCCTGCCTGAAACAGTCACCAATAATATCCTTTATTTTTTTTTCCTGCGCGTATGGCTTATATTGTGTTGTGGTGCTTGTCAGCTGCACTGTGGCCGCTACATACTGATGATGTTGTTGTTGTTTCTGTAGTTATTGTGGTCTTGTCTTTGTTGTCCTCGTTGTTATTTTTTCCCTTCTACACTGATATAATGAAAAAATCTTCATCTTGAAGGTCCTTATCTGTACAGCTAAATACACTTTAAACATAATTATGTCATTTTTCTTGTTTGAATGGATTGGTTTTTTTTTGTTGTTTTTTTTTAAAATTCTTCCTTGCTGCAACAAAGTGCTGAAGAAATTAAGAAGAATATTGTATATCAAAGTCTCCAACTTCAACACATTAGCTACTGCGCCTCGCTAACATTCGTATTTCATTATTTGGCAGTTTCTTAACATCCTTAACGTTGAACGTTTGCTAAGAATAGACATACATTACTGTTTATCTACTTCTCTCTCTCTCTCTCTTTCTCTCTCTCTCTTTCTCTCTTTCTCTCTCTCTCTCTCTCTCTCTCTATGTTGTCACTACCTCAACCATTCTATCCTACTTACTCCTCTTCTCTTTTGCCTTCTTTTTTCTTCCTCTCTCATTTTTCTCGGAATATCTTCGCACACATTGTAAGTGCCTTTAACCTATCATAATTTTATGACAGTTAAAAACTGACTACTTCTCTTTAACACTGTACTTTTCTTTGAATTTGAATTGTTCACCGTGGCCAGCTGTCTTGAGCAACTATATTTCTTACGCTCTGGCTTCTGTTATGACTTTCAATAAGGTCTAAGTCCAAGCTTAAGACAAATATTTGCTTAACATCAACCGTGTTATCTATATCATATACGCCTGCAGTTCAGTGTAACATAAGTTTGTGGCTGACGTTAATTCATTATTGTGGCTGACGTTAATTCATTATTGTGGCTATAATTGTGTACGCATGTTCAGACCGATATTATCTTCTTTACAATTTCCGTCAAGGGGAGTGAATCACCAACCTGGAACTACCACGGGGCATAGATCTATCTTAAAGGGGTATTACACGCTCAGTCGGTACGGAAGGAATTCTGAACTTCGGTGGAGCTTCCGTCCGTTCTTAACGTGTAATAAGAAAACTGGCTGAAATCGTCAGTCCGTCCTGCAGTCCGTCCTCACAGCCAGAAAATCGGGCAGCGCCTGATTTTTTGGCGTCCGGACTGCCTGTCGGAAGGAGGGAGCGGCATGTCTTTGAAGTTTTCCCCGCCGGCGAGAAAACGCCCGTTTACAAACTTATCAAAAATGACATCCTAGCGTAAAAATAATATCAAATTCGGAATCCGCATATCAAAATTAACAAAATGACTCGCGAGTAACTCGTTTTATTGCCTTATTTAAAAGTTTTAAAAAGTGTCTATTTCTTTCATAGCGTAGGGCTTCGCCTAGTGTGTTTTGTCGTTCTTGTTTTGACATTGATGACTCGTGTCATTGTCTCGGTACACGTGTAGCGAAGTTTTGTGCACGTGCTGTCTTTGTATTGTAGGCCTTTCTATTCTATTTTGGCGACATGGTGCAAAGAATCATAGCGGCTCGCATCACTGTTAATTGCTTAGCGAGACGAGAGACAACGAATTAATGTAAATATTCTTCGTCCATCCTCATGAAAGTGTTGGAAGTCCTCGGGAAATGCTCTAATCTCCTCCAAAATATTTGTGTGTGAGAGCTCACCCCTCTTTAAAAACCAGTTATTTTTTTTACCACATACCACGTTGTTTTCGTGTTCTTTTATTTTTCAAAAATAACATNCTCTGGCTTGTGTTATGACTTTCAATAAGGTCTAAGTCCAAGCTTAAGACAAATATTTGCTTAACATCAGCCGTGTTATCTATATCATATACGCCTGCAGTTCAGTGTAACATAAGTTTGTGGCTGACGTTAATTCATTATTGTGGCTATAATTGTGTACGCATGTTCAGACTGATATTATCTTCTTTACAATTTCCGTCAAGGGGAGTGAATCACCAACCTGGAACTACCACGGGGCATAGATCTATCAATGTTTGTCTTCTACAGGTCAGTTAGGCCTGCTTTTAAAATTTTGTGAGTTGAAAATTCCAGAGTTTGGTGTAGTCGTCATGACAAAAAAAACATGAGGTACACAATTTTCATCATGCCTCTGCACCAGTGTTACTTCACGATGACATATTGTTCCACCAAATTTTCCGAATAACGTAAACTTTAAGGATGCACTCACCGCCCCTCTCTACCAGCAAGACCTCGAACTTTGTTGCAGATTTTTGCACGAAAAAAATAAATCATTATGAGCAGCCATTAATACACAAGGTCCGATTTTTTTTATGTCTCCTGGATAATGTTGTTGTGTCTGAAATAACAACTGAAAAATTCAGAGGGTTTAGAGAGAAATCTGACCAGTGATTGACCTAGACTGGTATGAACTACCCTTTTATTGACAATAGTGTTTCTTTGTGCAGTGAAATTAGCTTCTTTTTTTTTTGTTTTTGAAATATGGCTTGGCTAAAGAGGGCATTATGACAAGTTACATTTTTCATTGATTGTTCAACTCATTCCATAATCATGATATGATATCAACTGTTGCAATCAACTATTCTCTTTTGTATGTGTATGTATGTGTTATTCTGTTTGTTCCTGTGGCTGGCTGGTTGATAAGCTGGCTGGCTGGATGACAGGCTAACTGGTTGGCTGGCTGGCTTGTTGGCTGGTTGATTGGTTGGTTGGATTATAGCTTGATTGGCTGGCTGGTTACCTGGCTGTGTAATGACTCACTGGCTAGCTGACTATCTAGCTAAGCGATTGGCTGGCGGGCTCACTCAATTCTTTTTTCAGTCTCTTCCCTTTCTCTCTCTCCTTCATATTCTCATCTTTTCATCCACATCACAGTCATCTCAGTGATCCGTCACCAACTTTCGTGATTATTTCACAACCATTATGAGACATATACAGTCTGTAAATGATTTTTCTATTGTTCGTCTCTTTTATAGCTCCTTTTTCCAATGCACTTGTATAGCCTTATCTTTAATAGTGACTAGTAGGCTACAAATAAAATATCATAGTCTACATTAAATCAATTTCACACAGACATCAACAGAACCAGGATATGTTTCTTTATTATATTTACGTATCTCACAACAAACCTGGACATTGTAGAAAGTAGCATGCAGTTCATCTGTGATGGTCCTGCCTAGCTAGGGGTAAAGGTACATCGAAAGACTTAAATGTTGTTGTTCAGAAATGGTTCCTACAACCACGTAGTTGTCAACACCAAAACAAAGTGTTTTATACTAACATGTCCAAGTCGCCAGCGCCATCCAAAATGAAAGGTGTTATGACAAAGGCGTTATAGACCTAACTCCAGTTTTAGCAATTTTAAGAACTTCCATGTTTCATCAAAAATGGACAATAAACGCAGTCCACAATATTTAACTCTAGATCTAGTACAAGAACATTTTCCACGAATATGATTTTGTTCAAAATTACCTGACTTTTTTTTCTCTTATAATCTGCATGCAAAAGAAAGTTTCTTACGATGGTTGCCTTGGAATAGACTAGACTATAGTGTAACGTACGCATTTCATAACTTAGTCGTCCTTATGTACGAGTATAAAGTAAAAAATAAAAGTAAATAATTATATAACTTGAGTCGGTAAATTCGCCAACAACAGTTTCTGTAACCAGGGTCGGATTATAAAAATTTCAAAAAGATACGCATCGGTAGAGCTGCTAGACTAATTGTTCTGTACTCCACAAACCCTATAAACACACACACATACAAGTTCCACATACACACCACACCAACTTAGGGCGAAGCTATACTGGATCCGTCCGCCTGTTGTCTGTAAAATGAAGACGGTTAAAGGGTACAAAAATATAAGTATACTGCGTCCGTCATTTGTTGCCTTCATAATGAGCAAGCAACAATAACAATAACAATAACGAAAACAATTAAACTCTATAATTATTGTGCTTACCTTCAGATTCAATTTCCCCCGCTAGTTCCAACCACAGCTTTCCAACAACATCTCTGTTGCTATAGTTCCTATCAGCTTTATCATACAATGTAGGTCGAGATTCCACTGCGTTAATTAGGGCTTCTTCTTTTGATGGTGGAAACAAAGCCATTGTTCGAGATAAAATGTGCACAATAAAAATTTATTAACTTTTCGGAAAAATTTAAAAAGCAGAACAGAACTTTGCAACGTTCACGAAAGAGTTGGAATGAAGACACACCTTATTGCAACAGTGACAGTAATCTACATATGGGGAAAAAGGCGTTTAGTGTGTGTGTAAAAAAATTTATTTTTTTTTTAAAATACGCTGAAAATCACAAATCCTTCGCACACGGGGGTTTTCGAGTGCGCTGGAATCAAATCTAGCCTTAAAAATAGGATTTAATGTATATTTTGACATTTTAGATTTTGCGATTTTATGTCCCGCCTACAGCTATTAGTCATTTCCGGTCGTCGGGTCGTCCGTCTTGAAGGATAGAATGCAACATGCGACACTTCAATCCGGCTGTCCTCGGACAGGTGTTTGCAAGCTGGAGTTAGTATACCTTACTGTCCCTACTGTCCGTCATCTCTATTTTATTTGTAATTAAGGCATGCTCCTTCATTTGTTGTCTTCAAACCGGACTTAGTATATCTTCGCCCTTAGTCTCATACACATTGTCTTTAGACATCACATCGCCAGCATCATATCAATTTACTACCGTTGTGTTTCTATCATATTGCAGGTCTGTATTTCTATCATATTGCAGGTCTGTATTTCTATCATTGCAGGTCTGTATTTCTATCATATTGCAGGTCTGTATTTCTATCATATTGCAGGTCTGTACAGCTGTTCTTTAAAAAGTGACAAATCGTATGTGGTGAAAGTTGTGTGAACATATTTGCGCATGTCTTGTGATACTAATTGTAAAGTTTACTTAAAATATAATCCTCCCGTGATATGAGAGTTGGGTTTTGTTGTTGCTTTTTTTTTTTATAGACGTTGTTCGAGAAATGCAGTTCAATTTATACTTGTATAACAATGACGTTTTTTATTCGGAGTTGTTGTTGTTGTTCATGTTGTTCTTGTTGTTCTTCTTGTTGTTGTAAAAATCCTGTTATTGTTCATGTCGCAATTTTACGTGGCGCTAAGATGGTGATGTTGATGCTGATCCTGCTGAAAATGATGATAAAGATGATGGTGATTACGACAATGGTTTTGATAGTGGTGGCGTCTGACGTGGTCGTGGTTGCAGGCATCCACATGATATTGATAATGCTGAGTGTGATTATTATGATGATGATGATGGCGATGATGGTGAGTGATGATCAATGACGATGATATTGAAAGCGTTGGTGGTGATGGAGGTGGTCTCAATTGCAGACATCCATACGTTGGCACATCTCGCTTCGAATTAAAATTTGTGACTTACCGGTACAAGTTATTAAAAAAGAGCAGGAAAACCGACTCTGCACTTCGAATTAAAATTTGCGACTTGCATATTCTTAAAAAAGAGCATGAACACCATTGACTCTGTACACCATTATTATAATGAGACCCCGCTTATAATGAGACCCCGCCTATAGCGAGACGGGAAAGAGAAACAGAACATTCGTATGAGGGTCAAGAAGAGACTGAAGATTTGTAAACAAAGGCGGGAGGAAGAAGGCATTGGAAGGGCACGGGAGGAAGAGGAGGAAGAAGGCATTGGAAGGGCACGGGAGGAAGAAGGCATTGGAAGGGCACGGGAGGAAAAAGGCATTGGAAGGGCACGGGAGGAAGAAGGCATTGGAAGGGCACGGGAGGAAGAAGGCATTGGAAGGGCACCGGAGGAAGAAGGCATTGGAAGGGCACGGGAGAGGTTCCATATCCAATTTTGTCTTTTGTCCGTTCGTTTCGTGTATTTTATTTGGGACGAACTCGATTTCGCCGTAAGTGAGTGAGCTTTTGTCAGTGATTTAGGAAAACAAAGAGGGTGGAGAAAGGACTTAGGTACGGCGAAATCGAGAACACCAGTTATTTGTAGTTGGGTTTGTTCACCGGTTTCTGACAACTTGCTTTTTTGGTTCAACTATCGGTGATCACAATCTGCTAACGTTACTGACTTTTAGCTCACATGGCCTTTTATAGATGATCTCGTATGTAATTACTTCGTCCATATATATACATATATACATATACATATAAAAAAATAAAAGTTTGTTGACATAAAACAACATAATTATTCAACATGTATTCAAATCAGTATGCAATATTTTCTCAATGTACATCAAAACATCAACATCTGTGAAATGTAAAAAGTTCAATCCGCTTTTGCTTATAAGATCACAGTCCATAAATCCGATCATATTATGCAAAATTTTGGTACAACTCTGTTCCAAAAATATAATCCTTTGTGACGCCACTGTAGAACCCTTTCGCTCTACTCCTCTGAGCGCATCGGTTGAATCAATTCACATGACAGCGCCAACCGTGTCACACAGCTGCCGAATTCTGCAGCCTGGTGTCAGCTGATCGGCCGACAGACAATACACGAGGATCAGTCATTATCATAACAATAAGACACGCGGCGGTAGATCTTTCGGAATTCATTTTACAAGTTCAAAACTTCAGGGTAGACCAGTGACAATTTTATGAGGAGCTGACCATCTCATTCTATATGTAATAAAAGGATTTTGTGTAATCTAGATTTCCTCCAACCTTCATTTCGTGTGAATAGGACGGTATACATCAATGGGGACTATATCGGACAAGATTAAGACAAAGCCATTATTTACAGCACCGTTTCATGGTCAACAAATTAAAGCAGTTTTTGTTTTTTGTTAAGTGATGGACAATACTGAAAACAAGACGTCGTGAGAGCAACGACAACTGTTTCTTGGTCAACAAAATAAAGCAATTTTTGCAATAACAAATAATAATAATAAGGTTTTATAAGTCTTGTATCCAGGCTAATGTCCGCTCACGCGACCTCACACTAAATAATTACCCCAGCAGGCCTGACCTCATTGGGCCTTTCTCGACTCCCTGGGGAGCATACAGTGCCGCTGCCATTTGTAGGCGCTGATCACTAGCATTCTGGTAATATCTACCACTGACTATAGCCAGGTACCCATTTTACAGACGGGTGGACTGAGGAAAATGTGAATGAAATGCTTTCCTAAGACACAACATGACCATGGTCAGGACTCGAACCCAGGACCTTTAGATCGTGAGTCCAACGCCTTAACCATTTAGCCACGCTGCTCCACATGTTCCTTTATGCAGTTGACAATATCGAAAACATGACGTCGTTAAGGCAACATCAACAACAGGCAGACAAAAAAATAAAATGATTCAATATAATAATATAGCTTCCGTGTATAGTCAGTATCATTTTGAGCAGAGGATGTGAGGATTTAATAAAAGCATTCATAATAATAATAGAGGCTTGCATTGTGTAATCATAATCACAGATTTGCAAAGCATAAAGAACAAGGTTTTAAAAAAAATGGAATGCGCAAACTTGTGTGGTTGCAGATGCTTCACACACGTCCATCAAAGCAATTAAATTAGTGTACATAGATAAACTGCTCCGGCCTTGCGGGCGGACGTGGGAATGAGATGGATAGTCACCTGGGGCACAGACTGGGGATACGCTCAAAGGGGCCAGGGCTGTTATCATTAAGAAACCGGACAAAAGACTACGGGAGGAGGAGTAGGAGAAAGTCTGAGACGGTAATAGGTTCATTGTCTTCAGTGAAGCGCATGAACGAAATGGGTATGGAGAAAGGTTGTGGTTGATACTACAGACTCGTTGGAAGGAACACAGGGCCGTGTTCTTAAACAGATCACGACTGGCACAATAAGGAGCGGGTGGTCCTCCATCCCACGTCCCCTCGAACGCAGACTACCCCCGTGGAGTGGCGAGTCGGGGTAGCCAGCTAGGACCTCATTGCACCCAGAGGCCCGAAAGTAGGCCCGGTCATTGGCCTGCCGGCACAGGTGATCCTAAGCGGGGATAAGCTACGACTCCACACCTCCATTTCAATCGGCCGGAGGATACCACCCGTCCAGCCCCAGGAGTTCATAAAAAGCCTCTTTGCAACTCTCGCGTTCCCCCTCCTGTGTTCTTTGGAGGGGTGACTTGGCGAACTCGGTGGGCGTGGAAAATTGACCACACAAAATGCACAGACACCTGGTACAATAAGGAAACCAGTGATCTTTACAGACTATGGATGTGTTCGGAGTGCAGAGGTGATCCTGGCAACGAGGAACAAGAGAGGCTGGTTGGATCTGGATAAGGGATCTATCAAAGTGTCTTTGCCCATGCACATGAACAGCCATATTGGTAACAAAAGTAAAAGATTTTAAATCTTTTTTATCAGTAGATACTGTGCTAGCTTATAGAATGAGGTATTTTCAGACGGATCAGTTACACCACGTGATCTAGGGATTGCTAGAATATTTTGATACATGACGAGTAATCATACATAAGCAGAGTATGTAAATAAACCAACGTGTGAGCAATTCCTAGGTCACTTGATGGAGCTGAAATTACGTATAAGCAAGATGTGAAAAGTGGACCCAGATGTTTCTAAGGCTGGATGGATCGTATGGAAGAAACCATAGAGAGCAGTTAGCTTTAGTGGACAATGTGAAAGGAAGCATGAAATCCCATATCTGACCAATTCTTCTGGTCAAGTTTGATGACAAGTGCCATTAATTTCAAAGCTGATAGGAAACTTACTCCTGCGCAGGCTAAAAAAAAATCGTCAGGTTAATTTCAAAACTATATCGTCGAAACAAAATGCGTTCCAAATTCAAAACAAACAAAAAAAATTCAAGGGGTAACAAACGTTCATTGCCTGTTTCCAGTTAGGATAAAAACAATCATTTGAAATGTATGAAATCAACCCCATATGTTTGCCAGCTAGAACATACATAGAGAGAAGGGAAGAGACGGGGGAACTAAACGATAAATAAAAGATACTACATGGCTAAGATTTTTTTTAAAAAGAATAGAACAGAAAACAGGGATTGATAAAGCTTACCATAAAATTATCAGCTTGTAAAATATGTTTTCTGGTGCACAGGAAAAACAGAAAAAAGTCACAATAATTTCAAGTTATAAATATCATATCATTTCGTTGAGGCATAATGCGACCGAAATTCAGAGTCTAAAAAATCGTTCATTATCGCCTTTCTGCTGGGATAAAAGCAATCGAATTATTTACAAATATAAAATTAATCTCACATCTTTGTCATCGTGTATATATGCATACTCTTTCACGTAAGTTGGCTATCAGTGGAAAATTGACATATAATTATTTCATTCAGGATCATGTAAACACGCTCATTCCACATTTACCTAAGTTTGTTTATTTTTTTTTTAAATAATAATATTTGAGTTGTTTACATTACTATGATCTTCTTCTCATCTTTAAGTCTATGTAGAGTTTTCACTTGTTATTTGACCCATATTTTACAAGCTAAACCACATCTGCATCATTGTTATGTATTGAGTAACAGGTTGACAGAGCTCAATTTCTCAAAACCTCGAAAACTGACTTAGGCAAATGTAGGATGAGAGTGGGAACACTGCGATCAGCTTGTTAAACAATATTATGTTATCTGGTGCATGGAGAAAGACAAAGAATGCCAGGTTGATTCCAAGCTATAATAAATATCATGTCATTTCGTCCAAACAAAATGCTTCCGAAATTCAAGGGGTAACAAGTATTCATTGTTTTCTTTTAGTTAGGGGAAAAGCAATTAATTATTTGAAACGTTATAGAATGAACCTCATATGTTTGTCATCATGTATACATACCAAGGCCTATTTGCATGCACGATCTTTCACGTAAGGTGGGTATCAGGGCAAAATTCATCCATCTCTTATTCAGCATCAAATCGTCTCGCTCATTCCTCATTTGCCTATGTCAATTTTTTTTTTTTTTAATTTTTTTTNGGGGGGGGGAGGGAATGATTTGACTTGTTTATATTACTATAAGCTTCCATTTATCTTCTTTTTCCTATCAAAACAAAACGGAAGTTTTATGTGTTGTTTTATCCCAAATTTACAAGCCAAATCACATCTGCTTCATTGGCTGGGAGTGCCTAGTTTCGCAAGACCTCGAAAGTGGCGTAAGCATAGGTGGAATAAGCGTGGCGATATTGTATATATGCCAAGGCATATTTGCATACACGACCTGTCGCATAAGTTGGGTATCAGTGCAAAATTCACCCATCTTTTATCCAGAACTATATCTTTCAAATTCCTTCTGATCACCCTGGTTGTGAAACTACCGATCTCTTGTGTAGGGAGATCACCTGCTGTTAGTATTGTGCACACTATTCGCTCTAGCCTCCTGTGCATAGGCGGCGGAGGCGAAGGGGTTCTTGCTGGGCTGGCTGTACGAGTAGGCCGGAGGCGGCGCCGTGTTGGTCCCGTAAGGTGGCTGACCTGATGGGTAAGTGGTGTTGTAGGTAGAGGCGTATGCTGGGGGCAGCGGCTGGGTGGATGCATAGGTCGAACTGTAGTTGTGAGGGGGTTGGTGGGCTGTAGAGAAAAATTGGGATTAACTGATATAGTCGAACACAAGACGAAATCTATGATACCCTTTATACACTATGTATTAAAGGGACAGAGATAGATATTTGCTTCACAGTCTAAAAAATCCACATTTTTTTTTTCAAAAACTTGACACTGTGTACAATTTCCTTTCGGCTGACCATATCTGAGAAAACACCGCTTGAATGTCGGGATTTTCATACTGCGTACGCCATCATTATTCTTGTTATGTGACGTCCTAAAGAGAGAAACACTAGCAGATAATTAGTGCGTGCGCATGCATAAATCGTGTGGACTAATCGTCTGCCAGCCTTCGTCCATTTTTGACGTCACTCAGCACGACTAATGGCGGGATGCGCAAGGTGAAAACCTCAACTTTCCAATGGAGTTTTCTCAGAACCAGTCAGACGAAAGGAAAAGATTTACGCTGTTTAAATTTTATGAAACATAATATGGACTGAGTAGATTGTGAAGCAAGTAATTTACCCATGTCCCAGGAAGTATATATTTCGCACTATAAATAATAAGGCAAAGAAAAGGTCATCCACATCAGTCTCTCTCCATCCGACGTCAGCCAAGATCGTGTTCAATGAACCATCATGTTTGTCATTCGATATTAATGAATAACAAACCTCTGTATAGCCTGGAGCTGAGTAAATCAAGCGAGATTTTATGCAAGTGCTGTGTTGTGCTGCAAGATGGGCTGATTAGGACTTTATACATGCTTCGTAGTCAAAGTGTTATTCGGATTGACGCTGAACACATTTCGCAATAAGCATAATAATATAATATATAAAGAAATGTCGGGACTTGGGAACTCGAACTTTCCGTGAAATTCTTGGTTTCGTGTTACCTTTTTTTGTAACAAATGTGGTTAAGTGTTACTGTACACCGTATTCCATCTCTCTGGACTCGTGTATACCGATCTAAAAATAACCGCCGGTAGTTTCCAGCAAGGAGGGGACTTTGGTGTTTACTTGTTTCAGGTAATTGGTTTGTTACAGAAGTTCAGGTGTGCTAATTCATTATGAGAGTTGTTTTTTTCTTCTTTTCTTGAGAATGAAGCCGTATTCTTATTACACACGCACCGCACCGCANACCGCACGCGGCTCCGGTCCTTCATGATTCGAGAATGTTGCAGTTACGAGTTAGTAGCGGCCGACGTTGTTGTGATCAGTTGCTTTTTTTTTCTCTCTTTTAATTACGGCGGCAGTACCGCTAGTGAGACTGTCTAGTGTCAAGGTCAGGTCGACCGTATGGTACGTTAAGTAAACACAGTATTAGCCGTCCCGAAGGTTCGGGTAGGATGCTTCGAGTGAACGCAGTATTAGCCTTCTCGAGGGTTCGAGTGGGGCCGCGATCGGAATGTTTTGATTCTAATTAGTCTGGAAGTTGCTGCTCGTACGTTCTAGACTTAGCATGTATGTTTGGGCGTATCATATGATGATGACGTCATTTATTCTGGAATTTCTACTGAAATTATTATAAAAAGCACGAGAGTGAGAGAGTTGAGAGAGTTGGCTGTTATGGTCTGCGCATTGTTAATTACTTGGTTGTTGGCTGGTATGGTCTGTGCTTTGTGAATTATTTGCTAGTGACACCTTGTTATTAATAAAGAAGTATTCTGTTTCCTGCACAGCGGACTTCGTTTGTGTATTATAGTAGCAACGTCAGTGGCGTTTCGAAGGAGAAGCTATCGTATTCAGTGCCTCTTCACTACACGCCAATACTGATTAACACTTGCTCGCTACAGTGTGCTAATTCATTATGAGAGTTGTTTTTTTCTTCTTTTCTTGAGAATGAAGCCGTATTCTTATTACACACGCACCGCACCGCACCCCTCTCCCTACACACACACACCCACACACGGACACCCACACACGGACCCCCCCCCACACACACACACACATACACACATACATACATACACCCATACACAGACACACAGACACACACACACACACACACACACACACACACACACACACACACCCACGGCACTTACATGCACTTGAGTTGTTGACCACCCACACGTTGTGAGGCGGCGGCTGGGTGACGCTGACCACTCGACTGCCTTGACTCTTCTGCTTGCACAGGCAGAAAATGAGAGCCGCGATAGAGCAGATAACAGCGATACAGCCAAACACGATACCAACAATGGTGTAAGTGCTGGGAAAAAGACAAGAAAAAAATGGATATTTGATGAGATTTCATTGTTGTTGTTGTTGTTGTTGTTGTTGTTGTTGTTGTTGTTGTTATCTTTCCGATGATCCTGCATTTTCACCAGTATTAGATGTATGAATATGTAAGTAGTCTTCAGTTGTCCCAGCAAGTCATAGACATAGAGTATAGACCCATCACCGTGATGCGATTTCATTACGAGGTTCAAGGCATCGGGATTTAGTAGTGTAGAATGTGTGGGACTGTGAGAACAGTTTGTCCTCAGTACTATTTGAATAGTCTTCATTAGTCTACAAGGAAAATCTTTCTAAGTTCATTTTAATGGGAGAGAACTTTTGACTTTCAAAGTGTAACCTACAAATTAATGTGTGTTACAAAACCACATCTTTAATCAGTTTTTCACAGATGGAAGACCACAATGTAATTCTTCTCTTTTTTGTAAATCTATTTTCATTCATCTCTTTTCACAGGCAATCAAATGCAGCATCAAGGTCGTTCGTGACTTGGGACAAATGGTGGATTTCCCTCGTAAAGTGATTTCCACAGTGGTGAGAACTGAGAACGATCGCTAGCCACAAAGATCGATGTGGAGTACAATATAAATTGATATTTTCAAATATCTACCACCCGGGATATTCTTGACTCTAATGCCGTCAATAGTCCCGATGACTTTACGCTGACATACGGTAATGCTAGCTACAGGTTCAAAGGTCTAAATTAGTGTCTGCGCAGTAAAAGAAACAGGTCAGCTTACTAGCACTCTCAAGAGTTATACGGAATTAAGTGTATCGAAATGCGTCGCTTCAGTGCAAGAATGATTTATGCAGGGGCGTAGCGAGGGTGGTCTTTGGTGGTTTTTTTCATTATTGTTGTTGTAATCTAGCATTCATATCCAACCATCTGACTTTCTGAAACCGCCCATTCTTCTACGTATAAAAAAAAAAAAAAGTATCGCTACGTCTCTCAAAAACACCGTTACAAATAATGATGTAATACTACTAATGTCAAATATCACATAAGCCGCGATAACAACAGTCTTATTCACTACGACGAGTCCACGTTAATATTTTTATTCCAAGCTGAAGTATTGAAGATTTCTTTCCTCTTACTCCATCTGAAGGAAGCAGTAGGCCTACAAAGGTTAGCGGTCTCAGAAATGATCCCCAAAAGGCCCTAAACAAAATAAATTAAGGCTCTGTTCCTTCTCAACTCTGCAATATTTGAAAGTTTACAGCAACATCTAGACTATCAGCCTTTCGTCCAAGATAAAAAAAAAAAAAGGAGAAANGGCGCCGTTCAAGAAAAAGTTCTTGAGCAAAAAGAAAAAAAACAATAACAGTCAGCAAAAAGGATAATCTGTTTTTCTCTCAGATTATTCGTCATTTTTTATTTTTTTGAGTTTCTCTCTTGACAATACCTATGGGTGCAATACTCTGTGCATATAATATGGGAGCGCTGAATCTGTGAAACCGCGTGTGAGTTTTCAGATTTTTTGCGAGGAAATATAGCTTCCCTTGCCAAAGTCGTATTGTCATTTGTTAATGCGTGTTAAAAGCTCATGGGTGAAATAGTATGAGGATGATGTTTGAAAAATTAATAAAACAAATTACATTGTGTAAGATGAATACAAAATATATTAGTAATCTCAGAGTCATAAATTACATTGATGCTGCGTCCCTGCATGTGTGCTAGGAAAAAAAAATAGAAGGACACACTGGGTTATTTCACATGGGCGACTCTGATGTTGATAAAGGCACAAGGCACAACATGTATGTACTTTACCTTAAGCAGCAGATGGTCGCATCACCAATCTCACAGCAACCGTTGGTACAGTACTCATCACGGTATCCTACCCTGCAGACCTCACCGCCATACACCACTGGAAGAATAAGATGGACAGAAAGAGAAAAGATTATAATTAAAGGTCTGAATACAGGTTTAGGTTCATCTATTACCTCTGACGACCTCAGAGGGAGGGAGGGGGGA
>JAWQUT010000100.1:1100739-1111247 GCA_033807755.1 Ellobium chinense | reverse complement strand
GCTTTCTTTTCTCCCTTACTTCGTCCAGCTCATTCCACATTTGCCTAAGTAAGTTTTAATGTATTTGAATTGTTTATATTACTGTGATCTTCCATTAATCTTCTTTCTCCTATTAAAGCAAAATAGAGCTTTGACTTATATTCCAAGTTTACAAGCTAAACCATAATATCTGCTACATTGTCTTGCTTGAGCAAAGGGTTGTGAGTGCTCGATTTCTCAAAACCTCAAAAATTGATATAGGCAAATGTATAATGAGCGTGCCGATTTTTACTGACCATAAATGTTATTTTCCTCTTCTGGCAGGGGCTTCCTACAAGCGTGGGGGCCTTGGGCACGTTCCCATGCCTAAATCCGCCCCTGATTGGACGTTGAAGGGATGCAGAGGAGAAACCAGGGTAGGAAGAGAAGGGGGGAAAGTAGCAGAGCAAGCGAGGAAGAAATTGGGAAATGACGATCTAGAGAAACAAAGACAAAAAAAGCAGCGGATAAAAAGCAGAAGGAAAGAATGAAGTAAGAAGAAAGTGATGAAAGAGGAGAATGTATGGCAGAGTGAAAGCACGTCATTGCAATAAGTCTCTGTCTGCGATAGGGGTCATTTTCGTTCATAACTCATTCCATAATAAGGATCTTAATTGAGGAAACTAAAACAAATGTATTAAACTTTTGTATGCCCATGAAGATCGATATTAGGCTAAAGAAATGTGGATGAATGACCCGCAAGCAGAATCCTATCGCATCATCGTGCCCTTATCTGTCTTTCCTCTACCCTGTGAAGAAAAGTAGAAGAAAGAGATGAAAGAAAGATGGGAGAGAGTGAAAAGGAAAATAAAGAACAATGGAGTAAGAACTCAAGAATACAAATTTTAGAGCACCAGTTCACATTTTGGAATCTTCTATAAGATCCTCGCCTTTGTGAATAATTTTGAAATAAACAATGACGGTGGATTCCGATTTTCGTTCGTATTTCGACTGTTAAATATTGGAACGTTTTGGTGTGCAGTTCTGGTGCAGCTCACCTTGGATTTGACGTGGGATACTGCGCGTCAAAGTGTAAAATGGTGCATTAATTGTAGCCAAATACGAATGCAATTTGGAATCGTATGGACTCCACTTTCCTCTTCCCCCTGTCCCCTTTCCAGCCCGAAATAAAGTAAGTTACGTAAGATCCCGACGTCTGAGAGCTTCCGCATGAACGATGGGATCTCATCACCGTAATAATTTTATTAACCGTGCATGTTGAAGGCTACTAAAGTTGCATTCAGCACCAAAGCACCAATGTAATGCTTACAGTGGTAAGAGATCCCATCGTTAATGCGCAAGCACTCAATTACAATGGGTTATGTGTGTTGTTCGAGTACAAGAGGCTCAGGGTCGTAAGGTCTTAGTATAATTTGGAAAGGATATGAAGAGACGGAGAAGTAAACAGCACAGTAGCGGTACTAATAGCAGAAAAGACAGGTAAAAGAAGGTCAAAGGTGAACTAGATGGAAGAATATAACGAAAGGTGACAGCCATCAAACCATGGCTGAAAAAAAAAATTCGATTTTACCATTTTCCGAAATTTTTATAAGAGAACAAACGGATAGTTCAAGCACTACAAAACAATGCTGTTTTGGGTTTCCTTCGAAGCCGAGTTACATGGTTGTTTTAGTTTCTATGTTTAAAGAGGCTTTAAGGCTTTAAAAAAAACTTTGTAGTAAACAAAAAAACAATAGAGAAGACAAAGATGGGATAAACAACGAGTCAATCACACAGACTAACAGACAGCGAGTCTGACCGACAGACCAGCAGATCAAAGGCGCAGAACTGACACACTCGAAGCCCAAAAAACCACAGATGCAGCGTCTCCACCCTGTAACAAACACACACCCACACTTTGAAAAGAGCGAGCAGAAAGCCAGCCCATCAAGCCCATACTACCCTTACAGGTGATACCCTGCCAGACCGTCCGTCACTCCGCTGTGTGAAGATCCAGGAACTAACAGGCTGGACCAGGCCTAGAACACTCTCCAGGTGATCTGCAATATTTGTGCTAAGTACAATGCTTACGACAACCTCCAGGTAAAAGTAGCCATATTGGTAGATAAGAAAAACAAAATTAAATGATACTTCCAGCGCTTTAGAAGTCAGCACCTGGTCTCAGATGACTGGCTTTCTTCTGGTGTAAAAGCAAGGTGCCCAAAAATGTACATTTAAATCTGTTGATTCTTTGCCTATTGATGTAGAGGTGGCTATCAGTCCTCTTACATAGAAGTGTTAGACTGACATTAAGTACAACGTGGTACGATCAGATAGTGGACATCTAAACCTGCTGTTATACGTTGCTACGGCGTTTGGCAGCTTTAAATTTGCTTAGTGGGCTCCTAATAGTGATACAGAATCCCTATTCCGAAACTGTTCAGGGCATCAGTTGGCTAGTCAATATAAATCTGATAGGATACACTGCGCAGCACGGTCTCCACTGGTCTGTAGCTACCTCGATTCAGATGTCTGATACGGTGCTGTCAATTGGACTTTTTTTTTTTTTAACACTAAGCATGTGCAATGAATATTTCTTCATGTGCACAACTTTTCTCATACCCGAGTTGCTGGACTATCGTTCAACAGCACAGAGTATGGATGGTTGGAATATATCATGCACTTTTATCAGAGATGCTGATTTAGGCTAGAGGACTTCTCAGTGAACAAGTCCACAAACGGTACGTATGCACAGCTTTATTCATTTACAGTTGCCAAACCATCGTCCAAAACAATTAGTACGAACGACTGCACCGTAACATGCACTTATTTTCACAGATTCTGAATTGGACTCATTCTGCCTAAAGAGCTGTACGTGTGCACAACTATTTTCATATACCATCTGCCAAAGCATCGTCCAATAGCACAGAGAACAGATGGCTGAATCTATTATGCACTGTTATTAAATATGTTAAGTTAGGTCAAGCACCTTTGCCCCCAGTGAAAGAGCTCAAAAACAGTTCATGTGCACAGCTTTTCTCAAACCCCGGAAGCCGGAGCAGCTTCCAGCAACGCAGAGTAAGGATGTTTGGTTATACTGTGCACTGTGGTTGTGTTTATTGGTATTACATCATCTGGACATTGGTCAGCTCATTAGCTGAAATTTACTCATGCAGTCTTGACCTTGATGAGAGAAAACGCAAATGTTGCGTCCACATCTTGGCAAAAGTCACCATCTTTCCTTTAGGTATAGTCGAGTAATTTGCGATGCAGGAAATTGAATCTGAATACTGGCATGATTACTGAGGCCAAATGTCGCCCACTGAGCCGACGCTCACTTTTTGTGTAAATCTAAACTTTTCGTTGACTGGTCACCGCAAAACTCGCTGCTGGGATACTGAATACCTGCTCTTTCTTGATCTGTAAAAATCATTTTCACCCAATTACTTCGGCGTCATGTCTGAGAGAGAATCTTTTTCACACCCCAAGAAAATTCAGTTTCATCAGTCATTTGATATCAGGTGCCAGCAGCTCGCAAGAAAAAGTGCTGAGAAGTTTGTCCTTCCCAGCTACCGATCCAACCACTTTCACCTGAAGCCTGTGACCAGCAATGTACCAAGCACAAACATCACCAAGATCACGGGGAGACTGTTCCAGGTCTGAGTCCAGTTACCTGTTGTGTTCCAAGACCCTCACACGTGGAAGTGAGGAAGATCTGACAGGATACCACCCTCATGGGTAGCCATGGGTTGACGACCGGCGTTTCTCTCCTCTACTCCAAAGTGTGGTGGTTGCTACTGGTGGACGTGCTGCCGTCTCCTGGTTCCGAACTCAGAGCATGACAGTTCCACATCCCTGTCCCCGCTAGACCGTATGTCTTCTCTGTGGACGGCTATTGAAGTCGGAGCCCCTCTTAACATTGGAAAGGGTTAGGGTTAGTACTAAGGAATGGTTAGTAATGGAGAAAAATTTCTGTGCGCGTCCACATAATATTCTACGCTACTCATCAATATTTTTGCCCTACCACTCTTACATAAACCCCAATCCCAATCCAAATTCAAATGTAATTCTTATCGCCTGACTAAAAACTTGAAACCATAAAAAAAAAAAAAAATGGCATATAGACATTAGACCGCTTTCCTTTTCAAGTCTGGATCTCTTACGAACAGTTATGGCTGGACTAGACATGCCCATATATGGCATTTCCTTGTGTTACGATCCTTTCGCTAAACTCAGATGCGAATTTCACTTCGTTTCTAAGTTCCTGACTGCAAAATCGTCCTAATAATGTCATATGCGCATGCCTACCTCAGCCACAACGATCTTTAAGGTATATTTAACGTTAGAATAAAAACTCTCTATTGATGTAAGCTCATAGAGAATTTTTTTCACCTCCGACGTTCGTTAGGCCTAAAGTTCAAAACGTGAGTTAGAGTTGAGAGCAGGTATGTATTCCTTATCTGACACTGTCAGTCAAATACACCTGGAAAGATCAGATATATTGAGCTTTTAGTCTCAAGATCGGATCTCCCACGGACAGTTATGGCAAAGGTAGGTATGTTCGTATACAAGACATTATCTGGTGTTATGATTATACTGCAACTTTACGAACTAGTCTAGATATGAAATGCAGATCTGATTCTAATTTGTATTGTGCAGTATGATCATAGCTAGCACCAGAAAATACCATATGATCAAGCCTATCTCTATAATAACGGTCTGTAAGAAATCCGAACGTAAGAAGAAAAAAACTATTATCTAACACCAACGTGAACTCTAACCCTGCCCCTAACTTAATCTGCACCTCTGGCCCTTACACCTTCTCCCCTTCGATCCCCCTCCCCCTCACTCCAACATCATTCCAAATCAACAAACGACACCCTCATGTCCAGTTGATTAATCCTCAGTCCCATTCTTTACACTTTTCCTTAACACCAGCTCCAGCCTTCCTCCTAACCCAAACTTTACCCCTAACCACATGACCCTAACCTTATCCTTCTCTTAACACCAATCTAAATCAGGACCCTACATCCCAGTGTGATGCTCGTTAACCTGTTTCACATTCTCTGTAATCTCACGAGGCTAAAGGAGCCTATCTAGATCTAGAACACAGAATCTCACTTCAAATTAAGTATCAACAAAAGTTTTGATGTGCCTCAGATACGGATATCTTGCCTGCATGTGAGTAGTTAAGGGAAGATTAAATAATATAAAGTTGATGATTAGGTTTAGTTAAGATGAATCAGAAAAAGAGGGAGCCCAACTCCAGTAAGCCATCGCCTGTCTGCTCGTCTAGTATCTGATAGCTGTCCATTCCGTCTTTGTCTTATTAATACATTAGACGTTTTGAAATTATCTCTAATAGGGAGGAAGGGAGGGGGGAAGAAATGATGAAAGGATGGGAAGGAAGGAAGGAAGGAAGGGAGAGAGGGAGGAAGGAAGAGAAGGAAGGAAGGAAGGAAGGAAGGAAAGAAGAAAGGAAGGAAGGAAAGAAAGAAGAAAGGAGGGAGGGAGGGAGGAAGGAAGGCAGGAAGGAAGGAAGTAAAGAACGAAGGATTAAGGGAGGGATGAAGGAAGGGATGGAGGAAAGAGGAAAGGAAGGAAGGAAGGAAGGAAGGAAGGAAGGAAGGAAGGAAGAACGGAAGGAAGGAAGAACGGAAGGAAGGAAAGAAGAAAGGAGGGAGGGAGGGAGGAAGGAAGGCAGGAAGGAAGGAAGGAAGTAAAGAACGAAGGATTAAGGGAGGGATGAAGGAAGGGATGGAGGAAAGAGGAAAGGAAGGGAGGAAGGAAGGAAGGAAGGAAGGAAGGAAGGAAGGAAAAGGATGGAGGGAGAGAGAGAGAGGAAGGAAGAAGGGAGAGAGGAAGGGAATGAGGAGGAAAGAAAAGAAGAAATGAAAGAAGGAAGGATGACAGACAAATGGACGGGTATGCAAAGAGAGGACGATTGAAAAAAAACAAGACACAGACAATGTACATTGATCGACCCCGTTGCTAAAAAATAGTGGCATCGCGAAAAGGGACGAAAGAGTAATGAAAGGTAAACTTTTGTCAATAAATGTCAGGTTTCTTCTCTCTAAATATCAGTTGTGTTTTGTTATCAGAACCATTTCTCTTGTTGACAATATGCCGTTCCTAACTTTGGAAGAGGAGATTCTGCTTACAATACCGAGCGAATGGTCGGCTGGTCTGTGAGAGAGATATTATCCGGTGAGGAGGGGGTGGGAGGGGGGTGGAGGAGAGAATTTCATCAGTTTTTAAACCGTGCGGAATGAATGGATATAGAAAATAATATATAATAATAATATGTTACGACCTCTCTGAACGAGTTTTGCGAGTTTCATCGTATTCCAAGAATAAATTTTAATGGGGTTGATATTTTAATAGAGATCTAATGCTAACCGAACCAAATCCTAATCGTATCTGTGAGCATTTGAGGGATGCGCTAGTGTCATCAAAATGTGCGGCAAAATAGAAATATTCCCAAAGTTTAATGAATGTGGAACTCAATTTGATACAGACTTTTCAGTAGGACTTGGAATCACAGTCACTGGTAGCATCTCGAATCAGACTTACTGATAAGATTTCGAATCAGATTTGCTGGTAGGACCTCAAATCAGATTTTCCCACAGCACCTTGAAATCAGGTGCCCTGACAGGACCTCAAATTAGTCTTACTGGTAGCACTTGAATCAGACTTTCTAGTAGCACCTCAATTCAGACTTAATGGTAGAGGACCCTGAATCAAACTCACTTGCAAGACCTCGAATCAGATTCTCTGATTGGAGCTGAAATCAGACTTTCTCATAGCACTTCGAATCAAACTCACTTTTGATAGCCTTTCCTTAGCTATCAGTCTATCTGTAACAACCACCCATGAATTTGAATATTCGGAAGGATTTCCAAATGGATGCCAGCCTAACATGTAGACGCGAACCGTTCCCCAAAACACTCCAAAGAGATATCATTTTGATGGGGCTGGTATGGAAAAGCGGGGCGTGGCTCTTTGTGAGGGATACACAAAGGAAGAAAAGTGGTCAGTTTCAAATCTTGCGATCTCGTTTTTCTCTGCATGTTATAGGATGCTCACATAATATGGAAATCCTTCCGAATATTCCAAGAAAAAATTAGCGAGTATATAGACTAACAAGGAATGTATGGAAGTGAGAACTAAGAGGAATAACTTGACGACCTTTCAGAGACAGTAAATTAATCCAGCATATCACAAGCTAAACAGCACATATAAAGAGCAAAAAGTATAGGAGAATCATCATAGTGCATGAAAGAGAAAAATAATAATATTAACATTAAGAACCGTGAAAGAAAGTAAATAAAATATAGTCGTAAGATCCTTTAAAACTCTGAAATAACTATTAAGCTACAAATCAACGTCGTGGTGCCCTAAAAAGAGTAGGATTTTAAAAAAAACAACACTTTCTAATGGCCTCAAATCAGACGCACGGTTCGGACGCGAGCCTAGACTTATAGACAGAATCTTGGGAAGGATTTCCATATGTGGTATAACTCCTACAACTACGGTCAGTACCTTAATTCCGAATAACGTACTAATACAACCCTAACCCTAACCCTAACCCTTACCCTACCCCCTAATCCTAATCCTACCCCCTTACCCTAACCCTACCCTTAACCCTAACACTAATGCCCATCGAGACAGGAGCATCAGTCGAAGCGAGCGTAACTCCTTATGGCCAGCTACCACATACGGAAATCCTCCCGAATCTTGAATTAAATTTACAGATAGAATGTTAAGTAACCTCGAATCAGACTTTGTGGTACGACATCGAATCAAGACTTGCAAGTAGGATCTGGATCTAGAATTAGAATTAGATTTCCAGGGGGGCAACGTGATCGTGCGGCTTGTGAGTTGTTGTTTTTTTATAATCTGAAGACTGCCACATTTGAGGTTTGTGGTTTCGGCTCTCGAGTCCGGAGGCTAGGTTGTATGTTGGGAAAAGCAATAAACTTCCATTTCCTATTTGATTCAAGCGTGAATGAGTGTCTTGCTTTTGAGCTGGGAAAGGGGGAGGGGAGGAGGAGGGACAACGGTGACTAGTATGTATTTCATTCATAATCTATGTTTTAAATCTATATGGTGCAAAATGCTGAAGGCTAGTATGAATAGGATGTACGGCATTGTTCTACAGCACAGAGGCCTACATAAAGGTGGTACTTTTCGTTTTAATTGTGGAGTCTTGCCTCGAAACAAGATTTGGATCTGGTCTTATAGGTCTGATGTCACTGATGGTAGCATGTATATAAGGATGTGCTGGGGAAAAAAAGCAACAGAGGGAAGGAAAAATGGCAAGATCACAGAGGAGAGAATTCCGAATGAGACTCACCCTTCGCCAGAAATCATGCATACTAATACAATCCATATCCTATGCCGAAGCCTACCCTTAGCCCAAACCCTGCCCCAACCAGGAGCGTCGCTCGAGAGGAGTCCCTAACCCTAATGTCCCTAACCCTAATGTCCGTCGATGCAGGGGCATCAGGTGTGAGTCATTCAGAATTCCTCCGGGAAACGAAATACTCACGGAACTGCATGGTCTTCCTTAACTTGCGAGAAGTTGTCCTCATCTGTTAACCGTCTTGCCATTTATGTTGTCTTCGAGAGTAGTCTGTGTTGACAAGGGCCATGCCGTAAGGATATGAAGATACCAACAGGACCTGGCAAAAATAAAGGTATGCAAATTTTAGATGGGCCCTATAAAATTATAAATTAGCCATGGGGAGGGGAAATAGGAAATTCATTTTAAAATGCCCTGAAAGGTTGGAAAATGATCGTGGACTTAGACTGTAGTAGGCTATCATTCAATATGTGAGTATTTCTGGTCGTTGCTAAGGATATAAGGTCACTTTGTTCATTGGGTGAACTGGTGAAAGGGTCTAAATTTTAGGTCACTTTTTTCCTACCCAGAAATTAAACAGTTAAAGCTCAAAATTTATTTTGTCTTGGTGTATGTTTCTGTGTTCCAAAATTTTGATCAATAATGAAAGAGTGCCCTTGTAAAATATTTTGACTCATTACACATAAATGAGGATGGGGTGAGTGAAAATGAGAAAAATAGCCAACTATAAAAGATCCATTGCGATGTCCATACCTGAATTATCAGCCAGCATCCTGCAATAGTTGGACCACATCCTCTACACCAAGAAGCATCGAAATGATATACCATAACTGCCGAGTAGCCACCAACGACCAGCCTAATCACCAAGACAGCCTGCGGTCAACCATCAACCACTCTATCTTGAAACTGTTCCACTAGACGATGGTTAGGATAAAACTGATTTAGTTTTCAAGATGGACTCCAGTTTTCACAAGCGTCACTGACACATCTGTTTTGCACGTGAATTTCACTCAGAACCAGTCAACATCCAGATTGCCACTCTGATTATTTGCTATTTCACTCGAATTGAAAGCCAAATTTCATTAGCTAGGGCCCACTTTCACTTAGCGATCTATTTCAGTGGATACGAAGGCTAAAGGTACTGATATTTCAACGCATGAGAATGACGCTGACATTAAAATATGAAATAAAACAAAAACATAAAAGCATTACTATTGGAGAGAAAGGGGGGGAGGGGGTTAGAAAATTACATACAACTAAATCAAACTAAAATAAATGCAGAGTTGCTGCAACAGTTAGATCTGCAAAATTATATTTTGAAATGGTGTTTCTGACCTTGACAGTGTATGATAAAAGAAAACTCACTCATTTATGTTTAGTGTTTGGGCTGGGTGGGCGTTTATTTTAGATGCTCTACTCTTTGTGATTTTCATTCATATTCAGTTTTTAGTATTTCTAAGATTTTAAGAAATAAATCCACCCCGGGCTGAACGATGCGAAATGTCAGCCAAATAACATGATGCACAGTAAGTAGAACAGCAGATTTCCAGAAAAAAGCAAGACACTTTGGCATCTCCCTACTTTTCATGTGTTTTGAAAGTAAATGATTGGCCACTAATTTTTTTTTTCACAAATGGACCAGACATCTTTGCAAAATAGTCTAAAATAATTCAAAAGGAGTGTCATGAAGTCAAAGAGCCGAAACACTTGTTAGATGGGGGTATCTTCTTCTGAAGATCATCTGTTTCCTCGCTCTCCGAGTAAGAAAGTTTCCTATTAAAATTTATTTAAGATATGGAATTTGTTGTGCCCCTGAAATTTCACTAGACTGTGTCATTTTCGGTTTCTCCTGAATTCAGTTTAACTAGATCTAGTGAAAAATCACTAGGGTTGGCAAGAAAGAAATCGACACGTCGTAACAATTTCTAGTTTGTTTTTTGTGTTGGGTGTTTTTTTTTTGACGTTTTTATTCTTTTCTCAAGCGGACAATGAACAAATCCATCCATAAGGTCTTACAACAGATGTGAGGTGTACTGTACACTTGTAAACATACAGGTGAGCAGATTTCAAAACTGCAAAAGAGAAGGGAGAGCGGGGAGTGGGGAGGTGGGATATTTTGGGATTTAAACAGGAGAACGAGTTTGAGGGATTGGGGGTGGGTTGGGAGGGAAGTGGGGGGGGGAGG
>JAWQUT010000100.1:1036055-1067503 GCA_033807755.1 Ellobium chinense | reverse complement strand
CAGCCCAAATATTCTGGGCATTGATACTGGTCTTGTTGGATAATTCCACGTATTTTACAGACATGCAAACACCAAAGGCGATTTACCAGATTTTTTTTGTCCAGATTATCCACGCCTGCAGCAACCTTAGGTGCCATAGTTAGGGATTTCCAAACACTTGACTCCAAAATTTATGTTTTCCCTAGACGAATAACACCAGTCAATACTGTGTGATGTACTGGGATTTCGAAGTTTTAAAACTGAGCAGTTCTTATGGATAATTTATAATGTTTTTATGTGAGCAGCGTGGCCGAACGGTTGTGGCGTTGGATTCAAGATCTAAAGGCCGTGGGTTCGATTCCCGACCATACTCGTGTTGTAGGTACGTTGGGAAAGCATTTCATCCACATTTTTCCCAGTCCATCCGTCTGTAAAATGGGTACCTGGTTATAGGCAGCGAAAGATATTGTCAGAATGTTAGTGATGAGCACCTATATGGCCTCGACACTGAATGCTCCCGAGGGAGTTAAGAAAATCCTTAGGTGAACAGGCCTGCTGGGGTAATAATAATGTGAAGTCGCGTAGGCAGGCATTAACCTGGATACGAGATTTATAAACTGCATTATTATTATTATTATTACTGTTATTATGTACTCACACCTAGCTTGGACCTACTGACGCCGATGTTCCCATGGTAACGGTAGAACATGCCACGCCCTCGCCACACCCTCCAGCCCGCGTGCCCGATGAGAACAACAACGATGAGGAGTTAGATGAAGATGAAGACGAGGATGATTCTGATGATGATGGCGAAGAGGAAGAGGTTGAGGAAGAGGAAGTGGACACGGAGATGGCACCGGAAGACAAACTGGTAAACCTTTTGTTGTCGCTGTCCAAAACTGGTCAAAATCAAGAATGGTGAAAAAAATAAAGTACAGTGATGCACACTGAATACTGGCATGCTTAGTACGTAAACACGGATACAGAGTACAGTATTTTTGGTCCCGATTTTTCTTCATAAGTGTATGGTTATTACGTATGTATTTCTGTTAAAATGGACACTTTTTGTCGATCTCAAGTCGTACGCAGTATCCGTGCTCCAATGTAGTTCAGTGTACATGCACTAGTTACAGCCATGGGCATTTAAAAAAAAAAAAAAACCAACACCATGAATAAAGTATCTCTGAATACTGTGCCGGACCAAATATTTGTGTTTTGCACGCGCAAAATCAAAATACGTACGAAACCCATTAGATCTAAAATAGATGTCATGTGACTTTTATGATACTAACGTTGCTGATAGGAAATGGGGGATGGAAGGGGAGATGTAGTACTCTAAAACAGCACACATAATGATTGAATACGTAGTCGTTAAATTTCACAAGTTTCCTTGAGCTGGTTTCCCTGTCACGTTCTTATCCCTGTCACTGTAATTTCATATTTTCCTCAAATCTGAGGTAAATCTGCATCCGGTACACAAATGTGTTTTCTAGAAAAGCGTGTTCAGTTGTGAAGGAAAAACTGGAAGATCAGGTGAACTGGTTTGCATGGTTTAGACAAAGAAAACAAAAACAAGAGATTCAGAGACCATTGGCGATATCCATAATCCTTACGTTAGTTAACGCACTACGGTAACCATGGGAAACTCCCAAAACATTAGTAGATTTCACTGAAATTAAACCAGTATGCTAATTATCGTATGGCTTATGTATACGGCCACAGGTAATATTTGAATACAAAAATACCATTTAACCATATTATTTTGTTATAATTACGTATTTTGAATTCCGTCACGTGACTTGGTGTGTTGCTCACACGGTGGTTTGTATACGCGACAGGTCTGAAAATGCAGTACTAATAATAATAATAAATAGAAGACCGTTTTTCCAAAACTCAGTAAATACAATTTCGTTCAAAACTGTGTTTCTGGCGTATTCAAACATGCATTTCTGTGTTAATCCATTCAAAACTTAACTGAGCACAAAATCTGCACTATTTAAAAATTTACATTATTTAACAGTAAATAAAAATATATATGTATAGAGCAATTACCTGAAAGTTATTTCCCTTTATTTCAAAAATATTCCAGAGATCACAAACCTGGTTTTGGAAAAACGCTCTTCAGTTAATACGATCTATCCTTTCCTTTCAGGCGATGTACGAGGCAGTGAAGAGTGGTGATATTGACTTACTAGAGGAATGCCTACACAAACCCAACGCCGATATCAATATGATATGGGTGAGTACTTTAGTCTAGTTTGTGTTGTACTCAAGGGCGAGAAAGAAAAGGGATGACACAATGGAGATACCTTGTAATGAATTAGAAACACTTATGAAACGAAAGGGAGGGAGGCAAGGAGAAAGAGAGAGGGAAGGAGGGAGGGAGGAGAGAGAGGGGGGGGAGAGAGAGAGAGGGAGAGTAAGGAAGAGGGAGAGAGAGATATAGTGAGGAAGAGAGAGAGAGAGAGAGAGAGAGAGAGAGAGAGGAAGTGAGATAATAACGACAGGACTATCGATGTTTTCACAAGTAAAGAGGAATTGAAAGAAATTTCGTTTTAGTCATTTGGCTGCATTTCTCACCCCCTAGAGCAGTTACTATGTTCCAAGACTTCCAAACAACCCCAAAAATCAGTTCCCTACATGAAAAACATCTGGGATGAGTTTTGTTTTTATTTTAATGTTCTGTATCATTATCATTCTCTTAAGGGAATGTTCATCTGAAACAGGAGGCAAGTAGAATTGGAAAGCCTAGGCTAGCGTATGTGCCTAAGCTTGGGGACGGGGGAGGGGGATGGGTTTGTGAAACTGTATACCTCTGACATAAGCCTTCATAATATAACCATCAACTCAAACCTGTGAAGAAGAGAATCCATTTCTCTACCGTACTGTTTTTTCCCTCACCTCTCTCTCTCGTTTCCTTCAGTACAAAGAAAATCTCCTGATGGCCGCACTGAGAAATGGACATCAAGAGATGGCCGAGTTTCTGCTGGACAATGGCATTGACCACACCTACAGCACTAGTGTTGTGGTAAGTTGGGATGATGACTATTGTTGTTGATGTTGCTGTTGTTGTTGTTGTTGCTGATGCTGCTGACTATATATGGTGCTGTTGGTTTAGTCTTCACTGATGTGTCCGGATATGACTTTGAGAATTTAACTGTTGAGGTAGATGCGCCCAATCGGGGGAAATGGGGGCATTGTTGATTTNNNGGGGGGGGGGGTGAGTAGGACCGTTGATGGGGGAGTATACGTTTCTACGAGTCCTGGGTGTCTGTGTTATTACAGACATAATACTGTATTCTCGTTATCTAGATAAATGATAAGACGTAATACTGTATTCTTAGTATCTGTATATAATTGATATGACATATTATACTGTATTATCATTATCTGGATAAATGATAAGAAATACTGTGTTCTCGTCATCTAGATTGATGATAAAACATAATACTGTATTCTCATTATCTAGATAAATGATAAGACATAATACTCTAGCCTCGTTATCTGCCTAGCTGTGTTCTCCTTTCCTGTTTTCTGTGCTTGTTCCAGATTTCATTTCTATCTGTCCTGCAGGCTTTGAAAGACACCCCCAGAGGGAAAAGGTTCGACAGGTACGAGGTGACCTGCCGCCAGATGGCGTACGACAAAGGTCTCCTGGACATTGTTGAGCTTATCGATCTGTTGCAGGGGAAGTTGTGGCCCTTTATTCGCCCACCAGAGAGAGTCCCGCGGCTCAAGCGTCCAAAACCGCCAACTCCGTGCGAGTCCGGAGACAGCTCCAGCAGCAGTGAAGATAGTGATGATGTTTGTAGCAGCGGTTCCGAGTCGGACACCGAGGGCAGTGGGAGTGAGAATATGAGGGTGATGAAGAAGAGGAGGAAAACGAAGAAGAAAGAGAAGAAAGAAGCGGAGGTTGTTGATGCTCCTGGTGGTCAGGACAAAGAGAATGAAGGCGACGTGACGGCGGTTGCTAGCAGCCTCGCGGATGTGGAAACACGACAAAGGGAGGAAAATATAGACAAGAGGTTGATGAAGAAGAAGGATAGAAAGAAGAAGAAAAAGAGAGAGAAGAGACGAGATAGTGAGGACGTGCATGATGGCGAAGAGGGAGAGAGGGACAAAACCGGAACCGGAAGTGGTTTGGATTCGGGGCATCATAGTATGGCGAGCAGCAAGTTGAAGATCGCCATGTTGAGGGAACATGATCGGCTGACAGAGCAAGAGGAGAAGGCGGCGCTGTCCTCTGAAGGTGGTCTGTTTCCGCCCCAGGATCGGGCGGAGGACAAGAGTCTGAAAGATCTCACACACAGTGAGAAGTCTGAGGCTGAAGGGACCCATGTTCCTGACGAAGGGTATGGCACCATCTCTCTGAAAAGCACCACCCCGTGCATCTCTCCTGAAATGAAGCCATCATGGGCGTCGCCGCCGACCAACCGCATCAGAGCTAACAAGGCTGCTCTGGCAGTTTGGCAAATGAACAGGAGCAGGCAAACAGATAACCCTGACATCCACGCCTCCATCCGTGACCGACCGCTGAAATGGAGAAAAATCTCCACAGTGGGGAGCTACGCAAAGGAGAGCCGACAATGGCACGTGGACAATTTTGTGGATGCGGAGACTTCCGTTGAAATTTCAGAAATAAAACTTTCATCTCCACCATCTTCCTCTTCATCATCATCATCATCATCATCATCAACGGTACCATCTCCTGCGTTATCTTCGTCACTACCAAAGTCAATTCTCAAGCCAAGCAGCCCGTCTTCAATGTCTGCCACAGCGAGTGAAAAATCTCAGACACCAATACCGAAAACTAAAAACTCTCAGATAACATCAGCGGCAAAGTCCGACAAAATCGCTGGCTACATGCGTCCTACAAAAAGCACCCTCACCAAAAAAAGACTAAGTCCAAATTTTGTCACTTCCTACGGTGCCTTGGATTTTCAATACACACCAGAGCCAACACTGAGCCGCAGTTTCGTACCAACAGCCGACAATCGGCCATCTTATGGTCTCTCAAGCATGCCAGCTAAGACTTATGGTATTCCAAATCTTGTAAGATCGACAACGCTTCAGAAAAGGAATCAGAATTCTATATCATTTAGAAGTTAACGTTGAAATGAACTGAAGTTAGGGGGTGTATTTTAGTGGACTGCATTATAAACTTTATAAGGGTTCCACTAGGGTGCTTGATCTCACAAAAGGGTTTTACAACAAAAAAAACAACATAACCAAAAACACATGTGCTTCTTCACTGGATCAAGTAAATTTTATAAATTTATTATTTATTACATTTTTATGATACATAATGTTACAATATGTAATAAATGCTAAATATAATTAACAATTAATCTGTTTTAATGAAAGCTTAAATGGGAAAACAAGCAAAGTTCAAGTTAGTGTCCCTTGAAGCCTAGAATTCTCGTTACAACGTGTTTTGTAATACAACCATAAATAAATGAAACAGCGAACTGTTGTTCCACACATGACCAAATAAAAAGAGTAAAAACACAGAATAACAAACCTGTAATGGGTGATGCAACTTAAAATTTCAGATCTGAAAAAAAAATGACAAGTCTGACATTTGATCATTCTCCCACAGTTGCCTTCATGTGCGTATTCAGTGGTGAACTAGATTATCAAATTAAGAAAAATCAAGCTGACCATTTACACTTTATGATCAGATAGAACCATGAGAACAGAAGGTTGTATCTGCACACAGCTCACTATCCCTTCTGTCAGTCAGAGTGCATATAAATTCTGAGCAGTTGCTTGTCTTTTCCAGGATTTGTTTCTATCCTTAACCATCAGCATAGCCCTATGAGATATACTTATAAAGCATAAACCTAAATCTTAACTTGATGCATTCTGATGCAGTCTGTTACTGCCACTACATACATTTGACTGCCTTCATAGGCAAAATCCAGGATCCTTCCATCTAAATCTTGCACTAGGGTTTGAGGCAGGATAAGTAAAGAGAAAGCACACACGAGAGAGTTCCCAGACAATAATAATGTGTAGGAGTATCCAAATAGTGATTTGTCCTCCTGAACTCTACCCCTAACCTTGTCACTAATCTGAAATCAAGCATCAGGCAGGACAGTCTCGGGATGTTTTCTATCAAATTTGCCAGACAAGCAGTCTCAGTTTGAGGTCATTGCAGTGCGATGTGTAGACCAACCATCTTCTGTTGTCAAGTAATATCCACCACTTCCTGGCTCAAAATTCATTTTTCTTGAATATTCATCAGTACAAGCTTACTACATCTAGGACTCAACATGTCGTCGCCTTCCACACGAAAGGGCGTATCTCGATTTTTGACGGTTTTGAGCTACCACCACCAGTACATAGTGCTATCTCAGAACTATGTTCACACGAAACGGTGTATCCCTAGCTCAAATAGTAACGAAGCTATAGCATAAAATTCCTAAGGGCTTAAGCTAACTATCAATATGATCGAATCAGACGTAAATCGCTCTCCTTAAAAACGTGAAAAACAGAGATACACCCTTTCGTGTGGAAGGCAATGATGTGTAGCTGCCAGAACTGAGCAGTACTTTGGTCAACAACATAACGACATGACAAAATGTTTTATTCATGTACAACCTAGTACAAGTACAGGCATTGTGCTCTGACAAACACAGAGCTTTACATAATCAACCACTCCGCTCAATGGCTCTCCTCTTAACTGCAAATTTCACTTCATAAAAACATATTTCATATTGCAGAATAGATCTACTAAATTCTTTAGATAATTGTCATTGCAGCACAATGCCTCTGAATTTCTGTGGTTGAAGGTTTTTATTGGCAATATTCTAATTTTCATGAAATCTACAAGCTGAGAGTGAGATTGACTTGCAGAAATTACTTGCCACGAGAATAAGCTTTGTTTAAAATGTTTCAAAACGCTTATTACTGGATTTAGTACATGAGGAAATTGCAAATGCTAATTACTACATTTCATTATTTATACATTATAGATTATGCCATGTTTTTCTATCGGTACAAAAAGGGGTTGTCAGTTTGGTAATAATAGTACCAAGACATGCCAAAAATTCATATTTTCTATATGCAGTTCTTGTAACGTCACTTCAGGTAACTCTTGACTTCTGCGCTTAGACACATAGAAGACATCCCCATGCACGGCTTGCCAAAAAACCATTTCCTCATGAAATAAAATGCATTTCTACGGAAACGGCAACATTTTCCATGCACCTGAGAAGTTATGTTTTGATAGAGTTGATTGGATAATACACTAATTTCTCCCTCTCTACTGAAAGCACACCTCATTAAATGTTTGTAGGGTATCTTCTTAACAGCCTGTCCAGGTGGTACAACATAGCCATGTTAAAATTATCTTTTTTCACTTCCTTACTCAGAAAATATATATATCACTCCTTTGTGACATAACTATGGCTCATGTGCAAAACAGTTGTTTTCCCGGTAATGACTGGGTATGTCAAATGAAGCCAAATTCATCTTTTGGCACCTGTGTGTAGAGTTTAATGATCTTTACCTATCCATCTCGGTTATTCTCTTAAGCTTTTATAAATTATAGTCTAGTTCTTGAGATAGCCAATACAGCCAGCTCTAAGTACTACTGATTAACTGATGAAATGAGACATGCATGGACGTTTTTTTCATCTCCTGTAAAACAGATTCTGCCATACAAGGTCTTTTCTGTAGAGAATTTGGGTACCTCTGAGATAGACCTCATAACTCATGGATTATGTTGACCAAATTCTCAAGCAAGCTAACGTCGGTGATCAGACAGGAACAACAGCTAAAAACTTCTAGCTACGTGAGCTGCTTAAACCTTTCATTACCAGCCCAGATACCCTTTGCTTTTATCTGATTACAACTTGATGAAACTCAATATGTTGCATAAAGAAAAAAAAAATAACAAAGGAGTATTGAGATTGCTAGAAGGCTATGCAGTAAAACTCAGGGGTGGGTGATGGTGAGCGATCCAGTAGATGAAGAGTTTATTATTGAACATGTTATATTGATTTTATTGTACAGTGGAACCACCATATAGAGTATGCATTGATGCATGGACCCTGTTCTTGAGGTGTATGTAAAATCAAGGTTCACCTGAATAGAGAAAATTGTAGCAGCAATAACTTGACTCTGAATTGACGTATAACAGAGAGCTAGGGTTGAACTCTCAACCACCTCTCAAAATGCCTGCCTATCGCTGTCAATGTACTTTGAAACTGAAGAAATTGAACCTTAATTTACAACACTGGCACAAGAGAGCCGAGCATGGCTTACGAAACAATAGTAATGCTACGCGTCACTTGAAACTTTCTCTTTACACGCACACCTCAAATACTCACTCTCTTCAATATATTTCTTAATTGAACTTATAGAATGTCTTGATAACTGACTTCAACGTCTTGACATTTCCAGAAAGTTCGCAACGGGCCGAGTTCAGATATTTTCAACGACCGAGATATAAATATATTATCTACAACACTTCAGACATTACTACAGTCATTTGCAAAAGTATGGGACCACCCTTGCAAATTAACGAAAATAGTAACTATTTCCTAGTATCGTACCATGCGCTAGGGTATGCTGCATCGTCTGTCTAAAATACATATAGTCTCTCATTTCTGTAAGTTCAACGCCCTTTGCTTTTTGTTATTGTGATTTGTGGGCACAATTTTGCCGTTCTTTTGTGATGTTAAATAAATAGAAAAATTAGCAAAAACCCATCACAAACAGAGGTTCAGCGAGCGCAAATAGTGGTGTTGAATAGGGAAGGCCTTTCATAGTGTCAAATGGCAGAAAGACTAAGAGTTAGCAAAAGTGCTGTTCATCGTGCGAACAAAAAATTCAAAGTTTATGGAATTAACAGTGACATGAAAGTAACTGGAAAACCTCGTAAAACTTCATGAAGAGATGACAATGCAATGACACTGACAGTGGTGGGATCCCTGACTAGTTTATGTCGCAAACTATGGGCTAATCTGCAGAAAAATGCATTAGCATTAGCATAAGCACCGTTTTATGGTGTCTAAGCAAAGAAGTTGGTCTCAAATCGTATAAACCAGCCGCAAAACCTCATTCGGCTCCTGTTATGAAGAAGAAGAGATTAGCATTTGCTATGAAACATCTTGATTGGACTGTGGAAAAATGGGAAAGAGTACTAGTTTCAGATGAATCAACTTTACAGCAGTTTGTAGTGCGGAAGAAATATGTTCATGTACCCAAAGGTCACAGATGTGATGAAAAGTACACAATCTCTACAATGAAGCACCCGCCAAGTCAAGAGATTTTGGGATCTATGAGCAAGAACGAGACTGCTGGACAGTATTTTCTTCCGCCAGGCTCCACTAGAATGGTCAAAAGTATGTTGAACAGCCTCAGGAAAAGCTGACATTGTGTATGGAAGTTCACAACACATCTATTTTCATGCAAGATGGAGCACCATGTTATAGATCAAAGATTGTGACAGAGTATCTCAAGGAAAACAAGGTAGAAGTTCTTGACTGGCGTGGGAACAGCCTTGACCTGAAACCAACCGACAATTTATGAAACTATATGAAGGATAAAGTGGCAGAGAAGCAGCCTTCTAGTGCTACAACACTTGTCACTGCCATAAAAGAAGTATGGTTGCAGGAAATAACTGCTGAGTATTGTGAATCTCTTGTGAACAGTATGCCTTGTCGCCTCAGTGCAATGGTTCAGAGCAAAGGAGGTCTAAAGAAAGTTATATTTTTTGCCAATCTGCAATTTTTCCCCTCAAATCACTTTTGTCATACATTTTCATAATGTTTCATGTTTAATAGATCTCATTTATCAGAACTTTTAGTGAGTTACATTAGTTTTTGTTACAAAAACATCAAAATTTGCAAGGTGGTCCCATACTTTTGCAAATGACTGTATTAAGGTAAAACCAAGGTCAGATTTAGGTTTAATAAACAAGCCTCTCTACTTTTTTCCACAAATGTACAGAGAATAAGAAATAAAGGATAAAACTAATGGGGGTGGGGGGTATTGGAAAGACCAATATATGCAAATGTTACTGAATCCATGCTTATGAAATTCATACATAATGACAAGGTATAATCATTGAATGAGTACTTAATATTGAGGTTCCACTGTACTTTTGTNTTTATGTCGCAAACTATGGGCTAATCTGCAGAAAAATGCATTAGCATTAGCATAAGCACCGTTTTATGGTGTCTAAGCAAAGAAGTTGGTCTCAAATCGTATAAACCAGCCGCAAAACCTCATTCGGCTCCTGTTATGAAGAAGAAGAGATTAGCATTTGCTATGAAACATCTTGATTGGACTGTGGAAAAATGGGAAAGAGTACTAGTTTCAGATGAATCAACTTTACAGCAGTTTGTAGTGCGGAAGAAATATGTTCATGTACCCAAAGGTCACAGATGTGATGAAAAGTACACAATCTCTACAATGAAGCACCCGCCAAGTCAAGAGATTTTGGGATCTATGAGCAAGAACGAGACTGCTGGACAGTATTTTCTTCCGCCAGGCTCCACTAGAATGGTCAAAAGTATGTTGAACAGCCTCAGGAAAAGCTGACATTGTGTATGGAAGTTCACAACACATCTATTTTCATGCAAGATGGAGCACCATGTTATAGATCAAAGATTGTGACAGAGTATCTCAAGGAAAACAAGGTAGAAGTTCTTGACTGGCGTGGGAACAGCCTTGACCTGAAACCAACCGACAATTTATGAAACTATATGAAGGATAAAGTGGCAGAGAAGCAGCCTTCTAGTGCTACAACACTTGTCACTGCCATAAAAGAAGTATGGTTGCAGGAAATAACTGCTGAGTATTGTGAATCTCTTGTGAACAGTATGCCTTGTCGCCTCAGTGCAATGGTTCAGAGCAAAGGAGGTCTAAAGAAAGTTATATTTTTTGCCAATCTGCAATTTTTCCCCTCAAATCACTTTTGTCATACATTTTCATAATGTTTCATGTTTAATAGATCTCATTTATCAGAACTTTTAGTGAGTTACATTAGTTTTTGTTACAAAAACATCAAAATTTGCAAGGTGGTCCCATACTTTTGCAAATGACTGTATTAAGGTAAAACCAAGGTCAGATTTAGGTTTAATAAACAAGCCTCTCTACTTTTTTCCACAAATGTACAGAGAATAAGAAATAAAGGATAAAACTAATGGGGGTGGGGGGTATTGGAAAGACCAATATATGCAAATGTTACTGAATCCATGCTTATGAAATTCATACATAATGACAAGGTATAATCATTGAATGAGTACTTAATATTGAGGTTCCACTGTACTTTTGTTTGACTTGCATGAATAATACAGATGTTATCACACAGTCATGTACAATAATATGTAAACAATAAACATACTAGACTAGTTTGCTCATGCTAGTAAGGCCATCCTATGGGTCTTTTACATTTATTTTGCTGGAGGTTTGAACACGATCAAATTCTCCCCGGGAGGTCTGTCTCAATATGTTGTTGATACAATAATTCAACATTCGTTGTTACTGTAAGTATTGCTGCTGTTTATAACATAATTTGTTGCTTGTAAATCAAGGACTTGTTTGTATATTTACATTACCTACTGTGATACATTATAAATTTAAATAGTCAGCATGATAATAAAATGCATATGAAATATTTGCAGGCAACTTTTATTCTCTTTGTGTGAAGCAGGAGAGATAAAAAGAAGTATGCTGGGTCAGGATGCCGTTGGTTCTACTCTACATCCAATTTCTTCAAATGTCCAATTCCCAGATCTACTGCGGATAACATCCCATTGCTACTACAATCTAATTTGCAAATATATTACTGTTTACATCACATTTGTACTATTGTCTAGGGGCCTAGAGCCCGGATCTACTGCTGACTACATCCCATTTCTACACTACATCCCACTTCTACACTGCTGAATTCCCACTTCTACAAATGTCTGCACACCATTCTACTAATGTTCAATTCTCTCTTTTTCAGCTAACCAGCTAACCATTTCTACTACTGTCTAGTTCAAAGTTATGCTATTCATTACTTCCCAAGTCTACTATTGTCTGAGTCTAAGTTCTGCTGCTGATTACATCCCATTTAACTATTGTCTTAACTCCCAAATCTACTGCTGTCTTGATAAAGAAAGAAAAAAAAAATTGTGACTGAGGGAATGTATTATACCAATGATTCCCCACTGCAATTATACTACACTCTAACCTTTCACAAAAATTCCCAAAGGCTCTTCACAAGGTAAATCTGTACAACCTAATCAAAACAATTGACTATTTTGGATTATCTACATGAAAATTTACAGTGAGAGTTCACTGTCTCATTCTAGAGTGATAAAGTGATTTTTTTAAAAAAATGATAATTATACAGTGATATTCTATATTCGATGTCCTAGTCAAAGCAACATCCTAGCTAGAAAAGACACAAAAAACAAGACATCAAAAGCAGACCATAATCCCACATGATGATGACCTTTTATTCTGTATCAAACTTCCTTCCCTGCTCAGTCAAGTATTTTTGTAATGTGGTAATCTATAATAACAAACCATTGCACAAGGAACTGTTCTACCATACAAGTCTTGACTATGAACACGGCCCTCAAAATACTGGCATTTTGCATAGTATGCGGACACTACTTAAATATAATGGAACCTGGATATTAACCCTTTGAACCCAAGAGATTGATATTTAGATCTGATCTCGAAAGTCCATTACTTAACAAACAAAAACAAAATTGGATTCGATGCCATGGCTTTGCTGAGGAATAGGGATTACTTGATGGGGCTTAAGGAGTTCAAGGGTTAAGAACCACCACAACAACCAGTTCTTGTTATTTAGTATGAACTTCTCGTGCCGGGATCAATTGTTCTTCAGTTATTTAATTTTATATATCAGGTGGTTCACAATAATACAAACATCACTGTAATGTGGATAGCTTTTTTCATATGCACAAAGGCACATTCATTAGCAAGATTTGACTGTAAATACATTAGAACATACACTAGAGCATAATCATCTTTTCATTAGACTGCATGACCCAAGGACCATACACTTTACAGTAACAGAATTGGTGCAACGGAGTGTGCTAACCAACCAGCGTCATGTGACTTAGGAAGATTGTCACTGTACTTTGAAAATGGTTTCAGTCATTCTGCACACTTCTGAGAGAATGCAAGGACACCAGTTTCACGGCAAAGCAGCCAACAAAAAATAAAATAAAAAGGTGTTAGCATGAATCTTTAAAATTGCAATTTTTGGCAGGCAAATACCAATGCATTTTAAATTTAAAACTGGCCTAAGTTTGACTTAAGCCATTTTTAAAGCATAGTGACAATGCAGGACTTAATATACATGTATCTCAAAATGGAAGTTTTTAATCAGATGGCCCCTCTTGCTATTCCACTCCTAATATCATATTCACTGAATAAATGATATTTATGTCCAGGTGAATCCAAGTGCAAAGACAGGTGAGGGCAGGGATCACTCATGACGGCACCAGACGAATCTCAAAGAAGTGGGATTCCATGAGTTTCCAAAAAGAGAAACGGCCCTAGGGTTCAGTGAACATCACCAGTAAGTCAAGTCCGTGATACTCATACTGTGATACATAATTACAGAAAAGGCACATCCTTGACATCATACATATATCAATATCAGATGGGCAGTATGTGGGTATATGAAATACGGAAGGCGAGCTAATAGAACAAGAAATATCACAGATATGTATGGCATGAATTCCACAGGCAATACCTCATATCTGCCAATTCTCACAAACTTATGGGTTAAGAATTACAGGGTACATGGACGCCCCCTCCCTCTTCCCCCCCCCCCCCCNAACCTAAAAAATACTAAAAATATTAAAATTTAGTTATCTCCATTTTTCTCATTCTTGAACAACCTTTTTCTACTGAACTTTGAAAACAGATGGAATCTTATAAACTGAGCATCTCTAGGTAGCTTTCACCATGCAGACTTTAAAGTAAAGAAAATAGTAATATAGAACATTTCTTTCCAGTAATTTTGAAAATAAATCAGTATCACCCCATCAAGTTCTAACCAAAGCACTTTTTGTAACATCAAGATGATAACCAAGACAATCTGATGCTTCACTCTCACAGGCCGCTTCATGAACCCATATGTGCATTATTTACAGTTTCTTACACACAGCTAGGTTTTTTTTTTGATTCATGGATTTTTTTTTTTCCTTCAGTTTGTTACATCACCATTTCAATATTAACCATATAAAATCATAATAAAGGGAGAAATTTCCATAATAATTGACACCAGACAATTCCAACCTCTGTATCAAAAAAAAAAAAAAACCTCAGATCAAGTCGGACATTTTCCTCAAAACAAATAGTCTATGGCAGTAAAACGTTAGTCATTCCCTAACTACTGATAATATCCGTGCAAATAATGGTGCCAATCAAAACCAAAGCCCCTTTCATCTTACATGACCTCATTATGTGATTTGCAATCACAAGTCTTCAAAGAAATGCATTTGAGAAAGCATGAAACGGTGCTACAGCTTCTTGATATGTCCATCCCTTTCTTCTTTTGTTTAACACTAAAGTTGCCTGTGACAAGTATACTTCACAACCAATGTCAGTGGACCTGGGCAGCGACGAGAAGTTTCACATTTATGGGTCCATATGAATTAATTATTTAAGTTTCCGTAAGTCTAAGCCAGGATTTGAACATTTCAACATCTGCTTACAGTTTGAGTTCAGCATGTTTAGTCAGGAACATGTTGAAGAAACATAGTTTATTTGTCAGTGATACGTTGCATAGGTGGGATCATGATCAGTGAGGACGGTCAGTGTAGGGCTGGTCATTACAGTGTTAACATTTCAAATTATACAATAGCTCTGTTAAGTGATATTTGATATACTTTATATCTGATGATATGCTTGTAAGAAATGATTTATAAATCTATCCTCATGACTAAATAACGAACTAATCAAAACCGGCAAATGCCATGAACCAAAAAGAATGGCTGTATATGGTAAACTTTCTGTAATAGATGTCAGCAACACTCTAGCATGATGAATTCCTAAAACGAAGAAACATTCAAGGATTATTTGCCTGTGGAATAAATACCAGTTTTGTCGTTTAGATGCCACGTGCCAGGAAATCTTGGACATAACATGGATCAACAATTGTCACATCTATTACTTCTCCATCATTCACCTCTCCAGTTGGTGTAAATGCTCTCGGCACACTTTCCTACAAAAGACTGAGCAATCTGTGCACTCACGGATATTGCAAACATCACATACATAATACATCCATACACACACATGCGCTCAATCTCACAAAATGCAACTATCAAAATGTTTTCTTTAGTCTTGCAATTTCCTCCTTCAGTCTGTCAATTTCATCCAGTAGCAAAGGGTTGATCATACATTCTGCGAATCCTGCTTCCATCTTTTTCTGAAACAAACAGATATACAGAATGCATGTCAGTAATAGGCCAGTGCCAATCAATGGAGTAATTGTGGGTAATAGTAATATTCTAAATCATGCCCTTTATAAGACAAAGTATTAGCACAGCTCTTGTCTCCTCACATTGGAACCATCCTGATTCTACAGCCGCAAGAGACTTACAGGCATTAACATTCCTCAGTCTGGCTGCTAAATTTAACTGCCTTAACCCTCGTGGACTAAAGCCACTTCGAGATGTTTGATCACTACTCACTGGTAATAAAGATAATGTTTTCACTTGCCCCTCCCTACTCAAGTGAGACAAACGCGGACCGGTCCAGTTCAACCTAGCCCAGCAAGGCAAAAGCATGGCTTAATCAGCCAACACTTCTGGGTGCTTTCCCCATGCGTAACACTACAAGGAAAATTCCACTGCTCCAAGCCTGACAAGACATGATATCCTACACCAATATCTTGTCAGGTGCATTAACAATTACATGTACTAATCCAGTTCCAGATAGAAGTCATGGCTCCACGTCCAAGTAAATAGAGCAGTCACAGAAACTGGGTACCCGAAAACTTCTTGGCCAGATCTAATTAGTAACAAGCGATAGCCATTAAAACTTTTATACTATGAAACCATATGGGGATATTATTAAGAGAGTTATTTCGACAGACAAAACATTATTAAAAAGAAAAAGACTGAAAAGCAAAACTGATCACATCTCAGATTCACCTGTTCTGGCTTCAACTGCACAATCAACCAAGTCTACCCCATTAACCCCTTCGCTGCTACAAGCATTTCCCCCTCGTGTCATCATTCTCTAAAAACAGAAACAACTGGCTTTCAGAGAAACTAAATCTCATTGTTCAAAAGTGTGACTGTGTCTGGATATAGGCGAAACAAAACAGTGATTTAGCATGACGTATGGTGTACGTCAACAGCGCACTGGACCTTCACAGATTTCATGATGTACAGCATACGTCAATAGAGCAGTCAAGGGGTTAACAACAATGACAAAATTTACCTGCAGTTGAAATGCTTGTTTGATCACCTCCACCTGGACACTCCAGAACTGTTTATGAATAAACTCTCTCAGGTCCTCCAGTTCTTCTCTGATCAAGTTCCGGATAAACTCAGCATGGTAGATCCCTGGATTGCTCTCAGCAGATGAGCTGGTCGAGTTTGGCACCTGTTGTGTTGATGATGGCTGGGAGAGAATCAAGAACAGAAAGTAAGGTTTGTGACACCTATTAGAGGGGCAAATCAATCATTGTGTACAACCCAATTAATCCGCTGATATATAAAATCCCTCTTTTTTGGGGCCCTGCCAGCCAGTGTTAGGGTGTAGAAATGTGTAAAATGACCTGTGATCTAAATAAAGCATCCAATTTTAAAGTTTTAGGTACAATTTGAGCCTTCTACATAAAAAAATAAAATGTGTAGGCCTATGTATTCGCACGTGGTCAAAACCAGCCAAATGAAAAATTGGGGACCAAATCAGAATTTGAGGTTATCTTTTTCAAAAGACATCTGTCAAAAATTTTGGGCGCTGACTCCCCTTTTTCTTCCCATTAAAAGATCAGGCAAAAGAAGTACTTTAACCTCCATGGAAGGAATTTCCCAAAATCACAGTGGTATATTTAGAATAACACAAAATGTTAATAGGGCCAAAAGAAGAAAAAAAAATAGGTGTCAAAGACCGTAACATGATAAGGTAGACAACTCAGAACATCAACGAATTTATTGAGACTACACCAAACATATTTGTTCAACACTAGTTATTACAGTTTTTTGTTCAGAGCTATTCAAAGACAATGTCCCTAGCAAACTACTGGTTAAAATTAAAGATTTATTTTCTTCTGTTAATCCATTATTAGATATCAAAGTTGATGGATAAAAAATACATCTGGGTTGGTCTATCTGAGTTACCTGCATCTGTAAAAAATTTTCAAAATATCCCAGCTAGTATGTCCAGGGATGCAATTCATAAATATGGCCACATGGTCTTAGTGAGTTAGCCTGTCACAATAGCTGCCCCTTCAGAACCCAATCCACTCTATGCCATCAATCCCAACATTTTCACTCTCGTTCACATGTCAGATAACTGGTTTTTAAGAAAACTCCATTTTACAACTAGATCCTCCAACTACTGATAAGCTGAGCAGCACAGTAAAAAAACTTGACATCTCTGCCACAAACAATAATGTTTCATCAAGGAAACAAATTCATCTGTACTGCAGCCAGTCAAAATGAAGCTTCAATCACCTTCTGACTACAGCATGTTACTGGTATTATAGGAAAGCTTAATGTCCACCCTGTCATTAGATGACAAAAGTATTCACCTAGCATTATTCTGGCCCAAGATATAATCGTTTGAGGTGGCAGGGGAAAAATCGGGAGAAAAATTGTGACTAAAGAACAAATTTTCATTCTAAATATTGTAATCTGCTTCACAAAACTCAAATTTATCTGCAAGTACTAATCCTCTATACACCTTTGTGTACGGAAATTATATTATTTTCAATTTCTGCAAGCAACAAAAATTCTGTATCAGATGGTCCCTATCATTTTTGGAGCCTAATATCTCAGCTCCTAATCTCCCAGCATAAGCCTCCCTCTGACTGGCTGCAAGACATGTGACGATCACAAGAAACTGGAGATCCTCCAGAAATTGAAAAAACCTGAATAGATATGAAAAATCAGCTTCCTCCACACAGCAAAGAAAATTCTTGGGGATCAAATACTAGCAAGTTTTTCAGAAAAAAAAAAAGAAAATCGGCAGTAGCCTAGACCTGATGCCTCAGAATCTGCTCCATTTAACAGACGATGATGGCTTTTTGTGCCGTGATGGTTGAGTTTTCAGACAAAGACCACCGCACTTGTAAAAATAGCTTGAATCTTACCAGATTCAATCCCACTGTGGGGTGGCCCAACATGGCCCTGATTTCAGATTTCAGATTCTCTTGGTGTTCATGAAACTGTTCCCTCAAGAGATCCTGTACCAGGTGCCGTAATGATGATGATGATGTGGCTGACATGGCTGCTGATGTATGGCTTGCGGAGGGCACGGAATGATGGGAGTTACCAAGTTGTCTCGGAGGTGAGGCTGAGGAGTCAGGACCTAACCATCATGAAGAAAAAAAGCAAATCAGAATGATCATGTACTGAAGCTGTCAAAGACAATACTCACATAAATACGTTGATGATAGTGTTTACAACAGTGTGTTTAAGATAAGATGTGATATGGTGAAATAATTTTATATGTCCATACCATTACACTGTCTTAACAAGCATTTACATGTGCATAAGACACAGATACATAGCTACCTTGCACCATTCCCATACACACACAAAACCATATTATACATGCAGACACACATGTGCACATATATGCAAGTGTTTATATTTTTGTGTACACAAGGAACAGGATAACAGTTTACAACAATACTGAAATAACTTTTGCAAATCACAGCATCTGAACAGTTCAGCACTCTTTCAGTATTATCCACTTAGATCCATTTTCTCACAGCTGCACACAAAGAGATCATTATATCCTACCATTTCTTAAACCAAGAGAATCCAAGACTCTGCCATCTTCAGATCTGGAGAGAAAAATTGATACATGTGCTCTGAAGAGAATATGTCTAATTTTGGAGGGCATCAGAGAAAGTTTGATGATATTCTTGACCTGTTAAGTACGTGCCATGTATTCAGTAACATATGGTCATCATATTTAGAGAAATGTGTGCTTTGGAGTTTCAAAATTATTATCTGAACACCTAGACTATAAATGATCATTTCTATGTTGTCTCTAAAACAAAGTGATACCTAGATCTAACAGTCTTCAAGGACTTTCTTCACTCGCAAAACACATGCTAAAGCAGTGGGTAACAAAAGGTTTCTGTATCAAGTGTTGATAATAAAAGAAATACATCATGATGCTTCCTTTAAATACAGGGATAGGACTCAGCCAAGTTTCACGAAAAAGTAAAAAAAAACAACAAAGTGCAAGCCAGCATCTAAACACTAAAAACTGAATTTGGGGATCTCCATGAGTCAAAAACAACATTCGGAGGAAGCCCTAGGTTGAGTTCTGAGGATTTGTGCACTTCTATAGTAGAATTCTATCCTTGTAGATGAAGTGTGTAATGTTTGCATGTATTGGCTCCGCCCCTTTTTGCCTAAGGCATTTATTCAGTGCTCGCTCACCGCGTCAGCAGTGACCCAGATTCCGGGTGATTTGTTTTCTTCTGGGTTTTTTTTTTCCTTCTTCTTTCCCTTTTTGTACTCTTGTGGGTAGGGTGAGTTTGTTTTTTAAACAATGACCCTGACTGAACTCAAGTAATAATGACTGGAGCATTCCAGAGAGTATATTTATAGCTCGGTCACTGTAAATATCTGACCTCTGCCCGTTGCGAACTATCTGGAAATGTCGAGACGGCTGAAGTCAGTTATGGAGACTTTCTGGAAAGTCAATGAAGAAATATATGTAAGGGTGTGAGTGTCTGAGATAGGTGCATGTGAAAAGCAAAATCTTAAGTGCCATGTAGCATTACTTTTGTTTGGTAAGCCTTGCTTCACTCTGTTGTGCCAGTGTTATAAATAAACATTTGTTTTCCTCATTATCCAAGGATATTGTGTTATTCATTGACAGCGACAGGCAGGCATTTTGAGAGGTAGCTGAATGATCAATCCTAGCTCCCTTTTATATGTCTGTGCTTTGTCAAGTTATCGCTGCTACAAAGTGTGACTGTATGCTTTAACTGTGCAATACCCTACCTTGACTGTGATGATTCTCGAGAACCATAGGACCCAGTGATCCCATTGACAGCATCAGCACCAAGAATATCTGACTGATCCCCAAAGGACACTCCATGCCGCGGTGAGGACCTTGTAAAAGATGACGCAGACTGTCGAGGCGGTGAAGTCTTGTGGCGTGTTGGAGACGTTCTATGTGGTGAGGTTGATAATGATGACGCAGCATTTTCAGTTCTTGGCGATATCAGCTGTTGAAGACTTGGAGACGCTCCAATGCCCCTTGAAGGTAAGGATCTTGTAGGGCTTCCACCTGATGTGCCTTGGAGGTTAAAGAAAAATATATTGGTAGTCAAAATATGTAAATTCAGGTTAATGTATTGTGTGGCAAAAAGCATAACGCTGAGTGAAATCATAAAATTAATAACAAATGCATAAAACTGAAAACTGATGAGAATAAATGTTATTTCAAAACTTCAATGCATACATACTGGCACTGCTTTCTCCTTTCTATAGATGCTGATCCAAATAACAGCGCCAAGGCGCCAGAAGGTCATCTCTGATAAGCTTGCTGATGTGGCACATTAAACATAACCATTGAAATCTAACATAAACAAACCAAATTAAGACTATTATTCCGTCCTCACAGATGGTGCACAATCATTATTTTCATGCTCATGTTCACCACAATCATGAGAAATCATCTGAACGACAAGTAATATGAGACAGATAAGAGCAAATCTGCCATTTTATACACAAAAAAATTTTAAAAACCAACCCACTACGCCAAAGTTGTAATTTTACAAGAGATGCACAAAAGATAGATTTATGTTGTTCCTCTCTATATCAAGTAATTCATAACATCTAGGATTGGCGATCTCAAAAACATTTTAAAGTAGGACACGCACATCAAAAATAATTTTCCACTTTTCAATACCTCTTCTCTCTAAAAATTATCTATGGTGCCCACCGAGTCAATTTTGCAAAGAAAGAGCATCATTCTGTTATCATGCCGGTATGTAATATGACGCAATAAGGAGAGCTAGAGTTACCGGGTTTGGCCCTCAAGTCCAGAATTATTCCCCTTCCCTGATCAGCAGAAGCCCGCGGCAAAAACGCTGACCTCACTTACATTCCAGCATCTGCAGACACCTCTACCTGACAATGCATTATTCAGCTTTTAATTAAGGTTCTGGTGTTCCAAATTCAAACATAAAGTTTGATAGAGTAAGCCAGAAAAAGTATTCTGCATTTTTATTGCCTCAGCATGATTTTGTTTGGCATATCTACTGTTCACAGAGGAATTAAAACATTCATACCAACATGCTATCACCCGTCCGCACCGCACTGGCTAGACAGCTGGGCCATGTGGCAAGAACGTATTTGACGTAAGCTTATGGCCGCCATGCGCGCAGTGGTTGTAACAATTCGGATTTGGATAATGTAATCCTGTGGGTTGTCTGGGGCCAGCAGAGGCGTCATATCATTATGACAGACACTTGAAAGTCTGTTTTATTGGAATAATAGGGTATCATATGATTTAATATGGTCTGCAGGACGGTGCAGTCTTCCTTTAAAACTATGTGAGAGCCTAAATGGAGAGATACATAACATTATGCTCTATACAATGGTGCCAAAAGGTAAATCTGAACTAATTTGGCATAAATGGTAATTGTGTGTAAAATGGCATAAATGTCTAAAAGCTTCCATGAGCTTATGACTGACAAGACACCTAGAGAGCGTTACCTGCTACTTGAGCCAGTCCTGTTTCATCTGCCACCAATGAGTTATTCCTGCCTACAACCACATCATCAGAGGTCAGCACCTTGTTACTGTGACTAACAGAGACATCTTTGTTCAAGGAATTCTCGGCAGATCCAAGAAGCTTTATAAAGGATAGAATCAAAACAAGAAACATGATCAGGACCGCAAAAAGTTATACCCTGCAGATACTCTTCCCCTTGGAGATTTCCAAGCATGTTACAAAGTTACAGCAAGTTGAAAATCATTCTAGCAACTTTTCATCACAAGTTATTAACTGCTGATTCCACTTAATCGCAACTTGAACATTACTGCACATGTTTTAAGGCAACAGAAGTTCCAAATAGTAAAGTTCCTGCATTAAAGTTATTAAATATTCGCAGCTTTTCCTACTTGCAACTTCTTCCATCCCTCTGAGGGTTGTAACTAGGAGGAATTGACTGGACCAACAACTAGAATGTGATAAAAAACAATGACCATGACCTAGGTATTTTCATATATCATTTTCAGGACATACTAACATTCAGTTTCTCTAAATGACGCATGAACAAACAGCTCTTAATCTTAAATTTGCATGCTGAAATAATTGTTCTCACTATTACCCTAGCAGTGCTTCGATAAGGATCAGTCTTCACAGCAGAACACAGACGGTAATGAAAACAACCTGGACAAAAGGATTTTGGAGATGGGATGAAGGGGCAGCTTTCTAACAACTTAGGACAGCAATAAAATCTTACCAAGAGGACTGGGGCTTGGTGACGTGTGAGTCTTATTTGTTTCTTGAACTTTTCAAAGTTCTGAAGTTAAAACATCTATTTATGTTCTTGATTTTGGTCTTTTACTTCATACCGCGAAAATCAACAGATGGTGAGCAATTCAATGGAGAGCACACTGTTATTATCAAAGAATTTTTTGTTTATATTTACTGAAAAAACTGTATGCTGGCAATTGCAAATAAAAGGGTCAGTGTGAAGGCACGATATATTACATTTGCATGAACATTTAAAGAAAATGCTTCAGCACTATAGTGGAAATTAACCCTGAGGTGCTGGAGCTGGATTTTGTTATTCAAACAAAAAAGGATCAGTATGGAGGCAATTTACATTACATCTGCACAAACAGTAAAAGAAATGTTCATAGCACTATTAACTATACTGGAAATTAACCTTTGTGGTTCTAGAGCTGGATTTTGTCATTCCAACTAAAAAGGATCAGTGTAGAGGCAAGTTACATTACAACTGTACAAATAGCAAAAAATGCTCACAGTACTATTAATCCAAGTGACGCTAGAGCCGGAATATTGTCATTCTATCTGTGGGTGATGTAGATAATAATTTCAGTCTTCATTCCTTGTTCAACAATGAGAAGCTCAGACCAATCTAGCTTGGTTGGTATCAGCGTGATCAATCAGTATCAGGCCTAGCTACTAGCGACAGGGACTCTGGCCGCACTGGGGGTATAGTATCATGAGAGTTAACTATGTTAGCAAGAAAGACAAAATATCTCATTTGGACCAACCTGTGTTAAGAAGGAGCTTGCATTGTGCATACTGTTCATGCTGTGGGAATTATCACCACGGAGTGGAGAAAACACACCTTGTCCTGGAAAACAGAAAAATATTGGGCATACATTACCAGGAGAGAAGTCTAAAGTGCTCAGCCATTTTTTATACCACAACACCCTTTAGCAATCTACACATTTTTCTGTTCGATTCAAAGTAAAAGAAATGTTCACAGCGCTATACTGGAAATTAACCTTTGTGATTCTAGAGCTGGATTTTGTCAGAGTCAGACAAGAGTCTGTAAGATCTCTTTCCTTGCTTAAACAGAAGTATTCCCTGTGTACTCAAACATCACAACTGTGTGATATCTGGTCACAACAATACCAAATAAAGTCACTGTGTATTCGCGGATTTCATGCCGGCAGACTGTAATTGGTGGAATTGCTATTCAACTCTGATATCCCATTTTTACACCGAAATTTTATCAATCCTCCCCAACTGACAAGAAAGCCATAACTATGTATTTTATAGTCCATAGCAGTCAAAAACTGAGGAGGTAGGTGTGCCAGAACACTGACCAAATTGAATCACCAAGATGACTCATCATTCATAATAGTAAGGCCACCATGTTGGCCATCGCATTCAAAGGGTTAAGCTAAAAAAACCAACAAGTCTATTATACCTGCAGCTGTAGCATCTCCATCTCCAGTCTGTAATTTGTTGAAGTTATACATCCACGATTTCTCACTGCTGGTCCTGTCTGTCACAGATGTGCCACTCTTGTTGACTGAATTGGAAGACCAAAGACACAAGTTACAAAACTGTGACAACTTTTTCATCTTAAATCTCATCTAGTCACATGGTCAGTCTCTTAGTCCAATCAATTACTTATAAAGATAACAGAAGATTAGCATGATTTGATTACCCCAATGATGGAAAATTTGCTTGGTTGCAAGGTACAAAGTAAATAGTATTAGGAGTCTAATAAAACAAGATCACAATGGAACAAAGGATAAAAACACTTTCAATTACAACCTTTTTTCACATCTCAGAAAAGTTGTGATTATGTGGAGTCATGCCATGACATTACATTCAGTTAGCAGGCACAAAGATTGTACTAATACTTTACACATTAACCCTTCTAGTTCATCAGCCGAATTCAACTGCTCCAGCTACTATCTCTGCACGATGCAAAGGTCAACTTCACTCGCCATCCCTGCCCAATCCAAAGAAGCGGGTGATGGACTAGACCACCTGGTATCAAAGAACTCTGTTGATAAGTAACTCAGCGCGGCAGTAATATAGTGGAGTTGATGCTGTCAGGCCCTCTTGCCAAGTGAAAGGCCTAACATTACCCAGACTTACCATCACCAAGAGGTGAGAAAACATCTGCTCTAGTCTGGTGCAGGTTATTTCTCGGTGACAGATAGGCTGTGGAAAAAAAAAACTGCAGATGTTCATATCTCCACGGCAATGAAATTTTCATCTTTAGATTTAAACAGAAGTTCTATTACTCCATATGAACCCTGTAGATTTCCCCTGGAAATCAGAAATAGCAGATCACCTGGGGTCATTATTTAAGAGTGGAGCAACCTTTCTGTTGTCAAGAGGTAGTCAGGCCTAAAATGTGTTTGTTGGGGTAGAGCTTTCTCTGAGGGCCTATTTTAATTTCACCCATCACAACAGTGAGATCACTTATTTTAATCTAACTATCTTCTCCTTGAGACCAAGGATCACTAACAGTGAAACATCTGAACAGGTCTAAGACTTCACATCCAAGACAATCCTTTACCACTAGACAAACTGACAGAAGAACGAGAGAAGAAAACACAGAATCACACCATTTTGGCCCTCCAGCTCTGAAAGTATATGACATGCCAATGTGCAAGGAAGTCTGAAGTGGCAGAGGCATCATAAGTACTTTACTCATAAATCCATGCATAATGTAACTCACCGGTGCTGCTGTTATTTTGATTGAACAGCTCTGAAGAAGAAATGGGTGTTGTTGGAAGTTGCCTGCGTAAATTCTGAGATGAAAGAGAGTCAGCTTTGTCATCGTCCTGCAGAAAGAAACAACAGCAAAGTCACAATCTGACAGTGTGGTGTTGTGAAGTGTAAAATTGCCTAATAAAATTGATCTTGGCAGCTGCTTAGATAAAACAAAAAGAAAACAGGACTTGTAGTGACCCCAGAGGGAATTGGTTTACAAAGCCATACAATGTTCTACATCTCGTTTATAATATAAGCACACAGAACAGCACACATCATGCATGTAAAATATACAACACTACAAATTTAAAAAAAAAAAAATACAAATAAAACATAAAACAAAGTCATTGTTGGTTGCCTGTAAGTAGCACTTTGGTCCTCCCAGTTCTAAAGCTAGGTACTCATATACACCTGAGTTAGATGGGGAAAAGGTATTAAGGTGTTTTCCCCCAGAACACTCTATTGTAAACCACCCTGCCAAAAGGTGAACACACAAACCTTAGATTTGACAGTCTTCAGTTTCTGTTGATCTGTTTCACGTACACTAATTTCATCTAAGACACATCATATACACAAGTAAGTGCAAGACACATACCTTTTTGACAAAACTGAGATGTTTAACTGAGGATTTGTGAGCTGACAAACTGAATACAGGAGTGGATGCTTGACGCATGTCGTATGAGTAAAGCATTCCTCGAGTGGTACCCACAATGACTGTCGCCCCATCATGCATCATGTCCACTGATGTCAAAGGATGTTCGGCTACAATGGTCTGAATTGACCTAAACACGAGAACATGACAATGTGAGAAATAATTACAAGGACATTTCAGTTAGATAATAAAGGAAACAGATGAAGGGAAATGAGTGAAATTTTAATGGGAATTTTAAACTTAGGGCTCACCATACATGGTCAAATAAAGTAGGTGGTTACCGTGGTGAAACTATAATTAGACTGGGAAACTAATATCAAATGACAGATACCAATAAGCCCGCAAATCAAAGGGTATGCATTCAAATTGCTACTCTAACATGTTTATGACTCTTTTACATATGGGACTTAAAACATTATAGGGGCCAGGGGTCAGGGCATAACAACTGGCAAAATCACTGGACTGACACTTAAAGAGACAGAGGTCTACACAGTCTGCTACACATTCTACTGAATCTCCTCAGTATTTTTCATAAAACATAAAATGTGGATGTTTTTCCTTTCACCTGACAGTTTCTGAGAAAGCACAGCTGGAATGTTGGGAGTTTCACTCTGCTGCTTTTGGCTTGCTGCACAAAGTCAAGAAACTACATAAGCTAGCAGGTGACTGGTCCAAATAATTTGCGCATGTGTCCATACCAGTCGCCTGCTAGTTTTTCTAGTCTTATAACAGCACAAGTAATGGCAGCATATGCAAGATGACAATCCCAACATTAAAGCAGTGTTTTCTCGGAAATGGTTCGGCGGAAAGAAAATATATGCAGTTTACATTTTTTTTTTCATAACATATGCGGAATTTTTTAAGACTGTGAAACAAATATATATCCCTTTCCTTTCAAAAAGCCAGAGATATTTTAAAGAGATGATCATCTTCCTTTTCACCCAAAGCAACCTCTTGCAATAAATTAAAGAGTTAGGAATTCTGTGCATTATCTGCTACCTACACCAGACTTGGTTTGAGCTTTTTTTTTTCATGCAACTTACGATTTATTCTGGATGTCATAAAAAACAGCGCGCTTGTCCAATCCCACACTGACCATCAGGCAGTCATTGATGGGGGAAAATGCAAAGTCTTTGGCCGGTGCCTGGTGTGTTTTTGTGAATGAGTGGACCAAGCGACGAGTGTTGGTGTCCCAGAAATTCACAGCTCCATCATCCGAGACAGCCACAAGAGCTGCTTTGCGATAAGGGTTGTACTTCATCTGCCGTATAGTCTGGTAAGATACAAATGATATTAAAATACCTAGAATTTCATACAGTGGAGCACACTTAGGATGGACACGCTCAGTACATAAACATGACTGAGAGTGAGAACAGTAATTCTGGGGCCAAATTTTCTTTCCTAAAGGTGCGTGTTTGGTTATTACGTATTTCTGTTAATAAAAACACTTATGGTCGGTCCCAAGATGTATGTATTATCTGTGCTTTTCTGTATATAACAATGCCTACCATCAATACTCAGTTCTTCAGGATAATTATAGTTGTGAATGAAGGGACCGGCGAGAGGTGTTGGTATTCCAGAAATTGAACATGTCCATATCGGAGACAGCCAGAAGGGCTGCTTTACAGTAAGGGTGTACTTCATTTGTCTTGTAGGAAGGTAAGATATAGATGATATTAAAACACATATGACTTTACCAATATCTAACAATACCTGCTATCAAAACTCAGTTCTTCACTATGATTAATATCAACAATACAATGTACAATTAACATAATGTAACCAACTTTATCATGTCATATATACCTGCACAGAGGGGGCAAGCAGGGGACTGCTGGCCTGGCCAGTGACCACATTGTACAACAGGATCTCTCCGTTCTCTGAGCCCAGAGCAATGTAAGAGTCATTCCAGTTCCATCGAGCCACTGTCACTGACTGCTTGCACTTCAAGGATATTAAACACAAAAGAAAAAATTAGTTCAAGTTTATGATTTTCATTAGGACTTAGCCAAATTAATTCAGTCCATACTTGACAAACTCATTCACACAAGATATGATATAAAAAACTTCATTTTGCTTAAGTTATAAAAACATAGGAGCATCCACAATAATATCAATACAGTTAACAATTAACATAAGGCACCAATATTATCACAGCTTACACTGGCGGATGTGACATATAATACCAAAAGTATTACATAAGCAGTGTAATGAGGACACTACAATCATTACAATGGTCATCAACAACAGGAAGCACTACCCTTTCTTAAAGGTCGTAATGCAGAAAAACATGGAGCACAACTCACCACTGAATGCGCATTTACGCAAAATTGCACACATGTCAAAAAATTGCACAGCACATGGCTGACTGGGCAATATTCTTCAATTAATAATGACAATCTTAGAACAATTGCTGTTTGCAATAGCAACAGTTATCTCACCCCAGATTTCACCCATGTCTCTTACTACCTCTACACTTGTTCATACTTGCGCTTTTATGGATTTCCCATCCAGATAAAGTGATACAGGGAACTAAGAATAACTCAGATGTAAAATAAAGTAACTTTGACCTGGCATCTCACTATTCTAGACTTGATAGTATTTTCTACTAACATAGCATCAGTATCTCAAAACTACCAACCAGTTCACAGAAACCCAAACTTGTGAGATCCACGAAGCTCAACACAGAATATCATTCATTAAATACATCACTGCCATCATTTCATTATTCTTTCTTTTCACTTGTCTAATCACAATTAATACCCTTCACAACACTACTTCGTCTTCATTTTCCTCTAGTTATCTGTTTCATAACTTTTTCAGTTCAAAATTTACCCTCAACAAAGTAAGCTACAATGTAGATTTTTAATGATTTATGATACACCACTAAGGAAACTTCCTGATGAACAAAAGATCCGTACCATGTTCTCACATTAACTTACTAATTCTACAAGATTCCAATAACATGACAAAATGTTGATTCAGTCTGAAGGACAACGCTTGGTATAGAGTTAATTTAGATGTAAGGTTTAGGGTCTGTTATGGGAAAGACATCTACACATAATCATGAATCTTATCTTAATGTGTGAGAAATTTCTTTCTGACATACCTTGAAAGATTTCTTGATTGTCTGTGTCTTACGATCCCATATATGGACCCCTCCGTCAACACATCCACATAACAGGAAACGAGAAGAAGAATTGTAGTCGACACACTGGCAGGCAGCCTGAAACAGAGACAGAATTCAGATTGTCATGTGTTTTGACCAGTGACTGTTGAGGTCTCGTATACAGTGCTCCCTAAAGAACCTGATTGAGTCCATGGAGAATGGCCTCCACTAGGGCACTTGACAAGCCTATACCATCACATGTTCAAAGATGCCACCCACTTTTCATAAAATTCTGTGAAGCTTTTTGCGGCTTCGCGGAAATTCATAAGGACTTGGTCTCTGATCTGAAACCTGTTCTTTCAGAGAGTTAAATCACGTTTGATCTCTAAATAAAACTTTCTTAAACAATAAAGAAAGGAAGCTATCAATAGACTGTCTTTAGTCAGTCAGACCAGCCACTGTTGAGGTTCAGTATAACGGACTCTGTGATAATTAAACAATATCAGCAGAGATTCTTGCCTTACTTACTATTCTAGTCTGTTCTAATTTATTCTGTTCTATTGTTCTGTTCTGTTTATTCTAAAGCTAAAGGACAGTTGCAAAAGTACAATAACTGGAATGTATGTTTGCTAGCCAGATCTGAGCAAAAAAAAAAAAAAAAAGAAACATTTTCATGGGTCTAGATAGAATATCTTTTAAAATTTTAACCCCTCTAGCATGGCAGACAGACTGCTGCACTTAGGGTTGCAAAACCTAATTGATCCAGAACTCAAAACTATTAGACCCAATAAGCAGGGTATGCTTAAATCTATCGCTTCGATAGATTGGGCAGAGATAATCAAATGACCTGAAACCATATTGCAAAAGGGGTGAAATGCAATCCTGAAAATATGTCTTGCAGTCAGTGTCTCCTAACAGTCTAAGTGGATTTCATTTGGGCAGGCCAGTAGTCTGCAAAAGAAAAATACATATCTAACCCCCTCTTCATCTAACTTGAAACTGCGAAAAACCTAAAATGAAGTGTTTCATGCAGACCATGTGATAGTGTGATTTGCCCCTTCAATTTCAAAATCCCATTAAAAAGTCTTCCTGCACTCCAATGTCTGCATCACTTGAGAAAACCTGTAAAATTCCTCTAAAAATTACAAATCCCCTCTTGAATTTATGACATGGGGAGAACATGTCCCCCAATTCATATGACCTGTAGAAAACACTGCTTATAATTTGAATAAAATGGTCCTGTGGTAAGAGGATAAAATCTTATCAAATGGCTCAAAGAGACTTACAATTAGACTCCTGCAACTTCAAACTAGTCTCTAAGGCTGATGTGAAAAGTCATATAAATACAAGATGACCTGACCAACTGAGATATGTGTGTGATGTACGATGCTCAGTAGTAACAAGTGGTCTGTTTACACAGTGATGCCACTGGGGGACATAACTAAGTAGAAAGCACTCAGCTCACCACTACTGATGGAACAGCAATGTATTTGATTCAAATCAGTAATTTCTTTGCTACTAGAGAATTCATGAGATCAGACTACAGACATGTTTGTGCAAGTAGTGAAAACCTTTTGAGATAAATGGCAGTAGAGGCTCCTCGTGAGGAGGGACAATTCAAGCCTTTCAGTTTCACCTTTTGATTTGATTACTGCAATAAACCAGGTCAGTTACACAGCATGGGTCAACATAGCGCAAAAATGCATGGACAAGGGAAAGTCATTTCAAGAGTTACAATAAATTAGAGGATCTTGAGAAGACACAAGACAATAACAGATGAAAAGAGTCATCTGGTAGCTAAAGCTAAAATTTCTGTCCCAGCCATTATGACCTACATGGTATCATACTTTTGTCTTGGTTCAAGTGGTCCTCACCTAATACTAAACTTACCGTATTCTATTTCTATGAACTCTTTTTTTAAACTGTCATTGCGCATACTCACTAGGCTGACATCGGAAAGAATTGTAGTTCTGATAACAACAGTAAGAATGTTAACAAAAGACGACAGTATTGAAAATCATTTGCAATTTGCATAAAAATGTACTGTTTAAATCATTTAGGTTGTTTTTTTTTTCTCCCCTCCCAATGGCTGAGTTCTTGAGCAGAGCCTACTGTGCTAGAAAAAGAAAAAGGGAGTAGGGGACAACTTACTGGGAGAGAAAAGGAATCTGAAGGAATAGAATGAGTTGTTCTTGTCAGCCGTAGATGTACTGTCTTGTCTGTGCTGCAGCAACAAGTGACTGAATTTCCTGGCAAATAAAATAACAAAATCATAAGCTGTATAAACAT